>JABFPM010001973.1:0-18105 GCA_022817325.1 Idris sp. 1 HC-2018
GCCTCGGGTACCAACATATTTTATTTTCTCGTTAGGAAAAAAATCGTACTCAACTTGGAAAAAACTAGTTTCACGTTGGTAGCCCTTCGGGCTACCAACCTAAAACTAGTTTTTTCTTCGTTAAGTAATATACTATTCCGCCTTACTCAACGTTCGCGATGCAAAAGCCACCGGTCTTTCTTCGTCGTTTACAACATGAGCTAATACCGCGCTTAACCCATACGATGACGCGTCCGCAGTTACTTTCAAAGCTAGTTTCGGGTTATATGACATCAACACTTCAGACGACGACAACAAAACTCGCTTCGCTTCTACGAATGCTTTTTCGCAAGCTTCGGACCATTTCCACTGATCATCTACTTTCAATAATTGGTATAAAGGATACATAAAATTCGTTTAGTTTCTTATAAATTTAGCATTATAATTCATAATTCCCAAAAAAGTCTGAAGCTCTTTTACATTTATAGGTTTACGCATTCGCATGATTGCCGCAACTTTATCGCCTGAGGCCTCAATACCTCTCTCGCTTATGTCGTACCCTAAAAACTTAATTTGTTGTACTCCGAATTGGCATTTAGTTTTCTCTACTCGCAACCCTGCCTCCTCTATTTTCCTCAGCACTAACTCTAATCTTTCGCTGTGTTCTGTCCCATTTTTTTCAAAAACTAAAACATCGTAAAAAAAATGAAGATGTCCCTCAATACCTCCCAGCATTTTATCCATTTCACTCTGGAATAAGCCAGGCGCGGAAGCTATACTGTAACTAAGTCTATTGAACATAAATAAACCCTTCTGTGTTGAAATTGTCGTAAATTTACGCGAATCTTTATCTAACTCTACTTGTTGATATGCATGCGATAAGTCTAGCTTAGAATAAGTATAACTCCCTCTCAATTGCGGTAACAAATCCATTATTCGCGAAATCAGATGTCTATCAATCTGAAGATTCGGATTTAGCGTGACCTTGTAGTCGCCGTAAATTCGAACTTGTCCATTTTGTTTTAACACTGGTACTATTGTCGTAGCCCATTCACTTCTCTCGATTGGTGTTAAAACATTTGCTTCTACCATTCTATCTAGTTCTCTATTAATTTTATAGCGTAACGCAAAAGGTTCCAGACGCGGCTTACAAAACACTGGTTTCGCATTTTCTTTCAATTTCAGTTTAAACGTACCTTGCGTATAAGTACCCAATTCTTTTTTAAAAATGCTTTTGTGCTGCTTAAGAATATTCTCAAGCCCTTGATTTTTCACTTCTCTCATTTCATACATACTACAAACAGTTTTTAAAATTGACCACGGTATTTTCATTTGAGCAATCCACTCCCGACCAATTATCGGCGTCGCTTTTCAAATACATATATTTCTTGCTCATACTCTTTTCTCTCAAAATCTACGTTAACAACTAATTTCCCTGTTTGTACAATAGACGTACCCTGATAATCTTTAAATTTGTTCATATTATGCATCAAAACTTTCTTTCTAAAATGCGAATTGTACAAATACTTTTCTGAAATCGCGGTTACTGGACAGCCCGTATCTAATTCAAAACTTGTTTTAATTCCGTCAACAATTAATTCAATTTTTATTGGCTTATCGTCAATACAATCTTTTTCATCAGCTATCGCGAATAACGAATTGAATGCGTCTTCCATTGAATTGGAATCATCAGTTAAAAAATTATGCTTAGCACTGTTCTTTTGTTCCTTTTGTATATAATTTGTTTATTTTTTATTTTGTTTATTCCTACAAACTACCGCTAAATGTCCCACTTTCTGACAAACATTACATTTTTTATTTTTAAAATGACACACTGACGCGAAATGTCCTTTTTTCCCGCAACAGAAACAAGCTTTTACCTCTTTTTTACCTTCTGTTGCTTTTTTCTCTGCCTTACCGACGTTCTTCTTTTTTCCGCCAGTCATGTAATTCAGCGCCCCTTGTGATTCTCGTTTGGTGTTGCCCGCCATGCCTGCTGCTCCTCTAGTCGCCATCTCGAATGCCATCGCCATTTCAACCGCTTTTTCAAATGTTAACTCTTTCTCCCTTAGCAACCGATTTTGAAGCGCCTTTGCCTTAATGCCCCACACAAACTGATCGCGCATGTTGTCCCTTTGCGTAGCCCCAAAATTACAATAAGTTGATGCCCTCTTCATTTTTTCAACAAAAACTTTAATATCTTCATTGCCCTCCTGTCGACACTACTTGAACTTATATCGCTCCAGCATCACGTTTAGCGTTGGGTCCATATGATTTTTCATTATGCTCACCAGTTCCGGGTAGGTTTTTGTGCTCGGTAACTCCGGGGCACATAAATTCCGCAAAATGGCGTATCCTTCTCCTCCAATCAGCGTGAGAAACAAAGCCGCCTTTTTATTGTCCTTCACTTCATTTCCCAGGAAGAATTGCTCTAGCCTCTCATGCCATAAGGTCCAATTATCAGTTCTGGAATATTCATTAATTGTTCCAATGAGAGTCGCCATCTTGGATTCTTCTTTTTCACTTTTCACTTGATTTTCTCTGTTCACTACTTCTTTTTCTCTATTGTTGAGTTCTTCTTTCCACCACTGTACCGCTTATTCTCTTTTTTCTAAATCTTCTTTCCAACTATCTAATTCGCCTTTATATTGTTGCAGTTGTTCAAATGATGGTGTCCCTTTGTTGGCCATTATTTCGAACACTTTCATTTTTCTCTTTTTTTTTTATTTTTTATCCTCGTCGCCAATGTAATATTTTGGTATTGAATAAATGTTAATAATTATGCACACGTTTTATATAAGGTTTATTCTATATGTAAGTATTTAGTTGTGACGGTACAATTCGAACTGACTCACAGACTAGCCATTAGCCCACACTAAGGCAACTGCTTGCCTCGACATCTATATTTAACTTTATATATTTAATTACTACAATAACTTTTTCAGAATAAAGCCTAAATTTTAGGGAAAATACCGTAGAAGCAAAGTTGTACACCTAATATAAGAAACAAAGAAAAAAAATTATGCTATCTGCTGTTGTTTTCTACAAGATGACATTTGACTAAATAATATAATATATTTTGAAAGATATTGTGAGGAAATTTTAGTTAAAATTTTTTAACATTGATTTGTATGCACCATTTAACCTTTATGCATCCGTTTGTTTATATAATTTAAATTTATCAATGTCTGTTCATTAATTATTGTTCTCAAAGAAGTAAACATATCGAAGTGAAAGCTTTAACCTATTAACTTGTACGACATTATACATTTTCAATTCTCTATGGCGTATAAATAAACAGTGTATTTAAATTATTTTTATGTGTACTGGCATTTTAATACTTTTTTTGTATTCGTCTTAGAGGAATATTTTATAGGTTAGGGTTTCCACTTTAATCTAGATTATTTCCACTCTAATAGGGATAAGTACTCACCCAGTACATCACCCAGACGGATACTTTTGCCATGCTACCATAAAGCAACTAGAAACGGTCGCTGCGATATTAGAACCTGAGTTTGTTTTCTTCATTTCTCAAGATGACAAGGCTCGAGCACCTTTAGGTATTACAGCTGTAAAAAACAAGCTCCTATTCTAATGCATCTTGAATACAAAGTTTCTTTACCAGATCATAACTGGGTGGTTGCTGAGCGCCACAAGTTTATACCATCGGTATATGCTGGAATCGTAATTAATTTAGATCACGAAGGACGTCCAGAAGCTGTATCTCATTCAGGGCCTACATACATAAAGATTCGCAGCGGCAAAAATAGTACATCCTCGATTCAAACTCATGCAACAGATTTAGAAAGACTTATGGAATTAGAATCTTTTAAATTATTAATAAAAAGTACATCAGGTGCTGTTAAGCCTATAATGATTCTTACAGTTGATGGAGGACCAGATGAGAACCCTCGGTATCCGAAGATTATAGCAAATGCTATCAAACATTTCAAAGACTTTGAATTGGATGCCATATTTATCGCAATTAATGCGCCGGTCGGAGTGCTTATAATCGCGTTGAAAGACGGATGGCACCTTTAAGTCATCAACTTACACGAGTTATACTTCCTTTTGATCACTTCGGCAGTCATTTAGAATCTAAAAATAAAACACATGATGTGGATTTAGAAAAAAAAAATCCAATTCGCTGGTGAAGTATTAGCTGAAGTATGGAATGAAATGATGATTGATAATTATCCAGTAGTAGCTGAATATGTTTTTCCAATCGATTATGAGAATCGAATTATTCCGAAAATTGATACATGGTACTCCAACCACGTTCGAGAATCACAACATTGTTTACAAATTACAAAATGCTCTAATAAAACATGTTGTAAACCATATCGCAGTGATCTTCAACAATTACTTAAAGATAGGTTTTTACCACCACCAATACCTATTCAACAGAGTTCATCTGGTTTCTATGCTCTTGATTTGAAGAACAAAATAACAAAATTTTCTCCAATGCTTTTAAACATGACTTTTAACGTACGACCGAAACAACTAGAATTTGCTGAAATATATCATACGATTATTACTGCCCCACTATTCAAGATCAACTATTAAAGAGAACATGTAAAAAGTGCCCTCTTTATTTTGCATCATTGAAAGCTGTTGCATTACATGATAATAACGTTCATAAAAAGCAAAGAAAAACTCAAAAATTAAAACAGCCAGAATACTTTAAGAAACGAAAAAGTGAACTACTTTGTATTACTGAAGAAACTGATGGGCCCGACCAGCCCAGTGACACGCATTGTTTCTACAGAATCTGTTAATTTCCTATTTTTCAATGGCGCTAGTAGTCATGCGATTCATTGACGTAGTCGTCACGTGAATTTACATGTAATTATAACAATTATTCCGAAATTCACATTTTATGAATTCATTTTCTGTATACGCTGTAAACATAAACATATACGTTTTGAATATATCACGTGGTTTTTTCATCACGTGACAATGAATCGCGTGACTACTAGCGCCAACAGAAAACGCGGAATATAAATGATTCGTGAAAAACATAGGAGAGATAGGACGTGTCACCGGGCTGGGCCCGACAAAATTCACTGGCTAGATGAAGAAGATGTTGAATATGCTATGGAACTTCCACTTACAGACGAACTTTCTACTAGTTTACACGAAATCAAAGATTTTGATGCTTGGCTTGAGCATCCATTAGTTCCTTGTGATAAGAAATGATATATTACCTAAAAAGATGTTCAGTTGTTTTATTTAAAAATAATTTATTATTTGTTGCATTGAAAATAAAGTTTATAATTTAATTACAAACACAAATTTATATAATTATTATTTATAAATACTGTATGGGTTAGAAATGTGTTTATAATACTACATAAAAAAGCGTTTAAAATTTTATAGATAAATGCATGAGTTTATTATTTAAAGGGGGTTCAAAAATATTTTGGGGGGGAGGAGGGGGTGAAAAATTGCCTATTTTTTGTGGACGGCCCCTAATTAAAATATGAATTAAATATTAATTTTTTATTATTTTACAATTTTAGTGCCTGAAATTACTTCTGAAGAGACTAAATCTAAACCATAAATGATTCTCGAGTATAATAAGAGTAAAGGTGCTGTAGACAGTTTTGATAAGATGATCAAAGAGTACACATGTAATCATGGTGCTCGTCGTTGGCCCTTCGTCATTTTTCTTAACACTTTGGACACCGCTGCGTACAATGCGCACATTTTATATACAAAGAAATGTCTTTTCTATGAGCATGAGAAGAACAACAAACATTTTACTTATATCAGAGAACTACGCAATTAATTACACCACATGTTCAACTGCGAAATCAAAACATGGCAAAGTTGTCCAAACCTGTCTAAGATGCAATTAAGATGATTGTTCCAAATCAAGAAGAAAAAGAGTCAGCAGTATCAGCCGACGAGTCTGACCGAGGAAGATGTAAATAATGTCTACGCTCTAAAGATAGAAAAATTCATCAGAAGTACAATCAATGCAAAAATTTCATTTGTTCTGATCACAGTAAAGTTACAAAGATTGTTTGCTGTGATAGCTGTAACAGCTTATTAGAGAGATAAGTTTATCAGTTTGTGTATTGAAATAATTAGATTATTATTGATAAATAACTAATTTATATTATAATTTACGTTATACAAATATTTTAAAAGTAGTTTCAATAATACGATAATTTTTCGTTGTTTTTTAGTTTATAAAATTCTCCCATCTATAATCAACACCGGTACATGGCTATTTTTTTAAATTAATTAAAACAATCAAATAATTTCAAATATCATTAAAAATAAGAGAGAGACAGAGAATTTCCTTTCGGCATCACCTTAATGTTACGTGTACTTAGTACATTTTTATGTTCACATATACTTTTATTGTATTAAGCAAAATGGTTTAAATTCACGTATTTCTAAAATATAACGTTAAGTGTACTTAATTTTATTTTACGTTCACAAAAAAGTAGATTAAGTTCACGATTGACATGTCAAAAACTTAGCCTCAAAAGTGACAAATGAATAACGTGAACTTAAAAAAGTATGGACGATGATAGTGAGCCCGAAAAGTAAGGACATGGGGAAATAGCTCGGGAAAAACACGTCGAATAAAAAATCTGAAATAGGTGTTAACACGATTTTGGGTGGAGGTTGCAGCAATTCCAACTTCAGCCACCCTAATATATACTATATTTATACAATTTTACAGTAGAAAAAGTTAGGAACAAGTATTACCGAAAATAATGAAATAATGAAAAAATCGTAAACATTATTTAAAAAAGTGAAACCATAAACCATTTATCCGTTAAAACTGATTATAGATTTCGAAAAGTATACAATGCACATATCCAAAAAACATAATTATAACCATATGGGCGTGTGACACTTGGATAGGTTTACTTGTCAGTGAAATTCAGCTAATTTTCCCTGATGTAGCAGTGAAGTAAAAAAATGCAGATTGGTTGACAAACTAAAATGTTCAGCATCCTTTTCAATTCACTACTAGGTCAGTAAAAATTTGCTGAATTTCACTGGGAAAAGTTCAAAGAGTGTGTTCTTTTGTGGGCATTTCCAGAGCCCGTTTAGTTTGTCCTATGAAGGCAATTTTTTATTACAGTTTTATTTTAGTGCAAAATTGAAAAACATGAAAATCGTGCAAAACGTAACCCCATTTTAGGGTATGTGATCTAGTTTGATATTAATTTTGTAAATCTGTGGAGAAAAACCATAACTAATTCACTCCCCTTTTTTTGTCAAGTGGAGTTAATTGTGCAAAGTTGCTTATGTGGACGTATTTTTTCATATGAAACAATATTTGAGAGTTTATATTTAACAATATTTTTGAAATTATTCGCCATTTTTCTATGCAGTTAACTCCAAAATATTGTCCAGAACCATTTAACTTAAAAAGTGCAGGCCACAACCAGTTAACTCCCATTTAAAATGTATTATAAAGTATAAAACTTTACGTTAATTCGCATCAGAAAAACATTCATCATTATTTTAATTTTTATTTAAAATTTTGGGTTTTTTCACTTAACGTGTGAGAATTCTTAGTACGAAACCTGGATCCGCGCTAGAAGTAGCTATATACATATCTTATAACTCGAGAAGTACTCGATGAAATAGATTTAGACTCAATGGAACCAAGAATAAACAAACAATGCAACAATGCATAGAAGTAAATAAAAATAACACCGAATAAATTATTTTCTAATTATCAAAATTTACTTCAATTTAAATAAAATATAAATCAAATATATAGAACAAAATTATTATTATTAGGCCTAAATGTGTAATTTTTTGAAATGTGTCATAAAAAAATCATTTTTAAATGTATTGTTTTGTGTGTTCTTATTTTTCAATTTATTCTAGTTTTAGTATTTTTTAAACATACAATAAATACATTTTTCGCAGGGGGTCTTTTGTATTGTGTTTTGAAAATGGATAATCCAGGATGTATGAAGGGCTGGGGGTGTTTTCGCTGAAAATCTTGAATGGACTGTCATCGATAAAGAAATTGACAAAATGAAAATAAATTCTGAAGCAATAGTCGAAGACATTGAAAAAATAACAACCACTGGATTAAGTATTGAGACAATTTTTGGTTGCTTATAAATGATTTAAATCAAAACAAAAACAAAAAACTCGAATTGAAATAAATTTTAACCCATTTTAATTTTTTCAGGTAAAGAATTTAGGGATCAAGTTATTAGCGCTTAGATTATTTTACTATAGATTAATAATAACAATTAAGTTTGTTTCGAAATTAAAATATTTCAAACAAAATTGGAACAAAATAAAATTATTACTTTCAATTTCAGAAAGAGATATTTGATAGAAAATATTTTATTATTGTATCCCAATAAATGAATAAATTTCAATTTCGCCAATATTAAAGCATGTAGAAATTAACAATTAATCACCTATAAATAAATAGATGTGAAATATTTTCCAGAGTTTTAAGATAAAATAGTTTGCAATGCGAGTCTTGGATATATATTTTTGGTGATAAGAATTAGTATAAAAATTGAGATACGTAGGCAGAGTTTCCAGATCAAAGTCATTTTTTTGATCTAGAAAAAATTCAGTCAGGCAACAGTTAAATAACGAACATTTTTATCTGCCCTGACATCATTGTTTAGACATGAGTAAAATGTATTTTCTTTATTTCCAAACTGAATTTTTTAAGTGAAAGTCATCTTTATTATTTTTTTTTTGTTCACTATTAATAATCTAAGAAAGTTATATTTTTTTATAAAATAGCAGAAAAAGAAAATTTAATTGTTTTAAATCACAAGATGTGCATGATTTAATTAATTATTAAAATCATTTAAATTAATTAATTAAAAAAAATCAAGATTATCAATTTAATTTGTAATTAATAAACAAATGTATAAACTTTATTCTTTAAAACTATAATAAAATTATTTATTATGTAAAAAAAATTATTAAAAAAAAAAGATTTTTTTATAAATTGTGTAAAAATAACATATGAAGAATATGAATGGAAAGAAAAAATTTAAATGGCTCATTATATATCAATTACAAAGTGATTAAAGAAATTAAATTACAAGATAAGATGAAGACATAAAACGCACGCATGGTTATGATACGATATATGAAACATCACATAAATATTGCGTCATCTTCAGTAAATCCCTAATTAGTAAGCCTACCATATAAAATGTGTCCAAAATAAAATATTTCAGTTAAAATAAGCTGGTTTATGAATTTTATTCGTAATTCAAAATGAATAAACATTTAACTCAAATTAGAAAAAAAAACTTTTATTCCATTGATAACAAAATACTTAAAATTGCACAATTTTTTTCAGTAATTTTAAATAAAATGCCAATTAGTAATTTCAATTAAGTTTTGTATGCGAACATTATTTTTGATTGATGAAATCAATAAAAATTGTTGCATAAGCAAAAACGTTTTGGTGGTTCTTTCATCATCTAAATATACAGGAAGTTTGTAATAAGCATTTACAATAAATCAGCGAAAAAAAATGGCTCGGAAAAAAAATTAGCTTGACAAAAAATTGATAAAGATTACAGAAAAAATTCAAAATAAATCTTGTGATATTTTTTTTCTAATTCAATAAAGGTTTTCTATACATATATATAGATAGAGATCTCCTGTGATGAATTCATAAAAAAACATTCTCGGACTATGTAGTAAAAAGTACTCTTCTTTTATTTCGAGAATACCTATGCGTTCGTTTCCGCAGGTAAAATTAAAACAGTTCTAAGAAATCCGAAACCGATTCAATAACATTAAATCTGATGTGCATCCGGTGTTTCCCAGATACAATATTTATAGCTTTCTTTTTCATTATAATGTCAGCTACCTTGGGTATCTAAATTTAGTCAATTGAAATCATAATAATTCTTGTAAAACAAACCAACTTTTAATTATTCATTTCCTCTATTTAATTACTGAGTTTTAAATGTAATAATTTTAATTTTGCCGCCAAATATTGCAATGTCAACTTTTACCGCCAAATTTTTCACTATTTTATTATTATATATTTCATTTTTGTCATAGTAAATTTCTTCCCGCCAATTTGCAAAACAATATTACATTTGATTGATAAACAAGGACAGAAAAAGAATCTTCATTGACTAATATCCGGCAAATTGCACCTAGAAATTCGAAGGTCTATGATCCGAGAGCCACGCAATCAGCCGTATCTGTTGAGACACCGCTGATTCAAGTGAGTTTTGTATGTAGAAATGATAATTAACGCCACAATACAGCTAAGTATGTGTATATATATATATTAATTCTAAATGAACGCATGTAAGTATACATACTTACATACATATATATATATATATCTAAATGCACACGTGTTTTATCTCGATTGAAATACTGTTATAAAATAATTCGCATTTGAAAATATAATGCAAATTCTCATATTTGTTTTATTTCAAGCTTTTAGCATGCAATTCATTGTCGTGAGAAGTTTCTCATTGTACAACATTTTGTAAAGGACACTTTTTCACGCAAATTAATATAAAGGACGTTTTTTTCACGCGGGAAAACACTATTTATAGGTTATTTTTGGCGGAAAACATTATGTATAATGCTGATTGGATTAAGACCACATTTTTGCCGGAAACTTTAATTAATATTTAACAAATATTAATGATAAACAGTGTTTTATCTAAAGTAAAAAACAGAAATTTGGCGGGAAAAGTGTCCTACTATTCTAGGTTATTGAAAAATAAAACTTAGATTGTATGAATTTAAATAAAATAATTAAAAAATATTGCTATCATATTTATTTCCTTCCGTTAATTTTAACAAAGCGTACTTAATAATAAGTTATATTTATTACTATTTAATTGAATGCCGAAATTAGGTTATTGATAACTGATACGTGCAAATTAACAACATGGATGAATAATGTATCTTTTGTGCGTTGTAAAGATAAAGTGTGTTCTCACTTATTTTTCAAGGCATTCCACGTCAATTTTAATGATTGTGACACACGTATTTTTAAATATCACACTTTATGTTTCTAACAATTATAAATGAAATTACCTGCTATAATAGAAAATATGATAATTTCAAATAAATCATTTTTCTGAAGATTTTAAATTCGAGATCATTTTTTATTATTACGTGACCAATTGAAATTGTGTGCAATATTGCACTCCATATGGCATCACTTTATTACAAATGTATTTTTCTAATTTAATATAGATATTAATTAATCGTCATTTCGTAAATTTTTAAAACTTAGCAGTTTGTTCCAAATTTTGATCTGATATTCCATAAAGTTTTAATTGAAATTCATTATTGTTTGAATAATATTTCATTAAAATTATTATTGTCAAAGTTAAAACTTTTTTTTTTGTCACTCTTAACAGATTAGTACTTAGTTGCGTTAAATACAGCAAATTTTTTTGTTTCAATTTTATCGTTCGTAGGTTACTCAATTTGTAAAATAATTTTAAGTTCAATTACGACATATTAAAAAAAAAATTAATGCTTTTATAATATATGTAATCCGTTTGAAATTAAAGTTATCAAATTTCAGTAAAGACTATATGATGACATTCTTAAGTGCAACTAAATTGAAATTTTAATTTTATTTAACTATACTTTAATTATAGTACTTTGACCTTGATAATGCAGGTTACTCAAATAAATTAAACAATGTATTATAATAATTTAAATTGCTAAAAAACGTAAAATCAATCATGTACAAAATAGAGTACAAAATGTTGTCAATTGGCAAACAAAATTGCGTCATCCAAAAATGAATTGATAAGGAAAGTTAAAAAAATAATGCTTCAACCTGTAAAATTGCCGTTAAAATATTGGTAAACGCGATTATAAAAACAGGAAGAAAACATGCAAAGGTAATTGTGCAACAACTGTATATGTTTTGATGAACAAACTGTTTATAAACCGTTAACTTTCGCTCTTCTTTTTCCATCGGAAAAAGTACCGATAATCAGGTACTTTCTCGTGGCTTAAGATTTGCATCGAACCTACGTGTGTGTATGTGTGTATCTAAACCGGAAGATCTTCGTCAATTTAGATCAATGTGGAATATTCTGATACACTCACATACACGTTCATTCATGTTTACCTACACACAGCTGTTCGTTACACGAACGTCAGCCAATGGCGTGGCGCTCTGAAAGAAGTCCCACGTAATGTATTCAACTAAGAATATCAGTGTCGTATAAACAACTAAATAACGTTTTTTAATTGTTCATAACTAAGGGGAATAAAAGGTTAAATTAAAACCCGACAAATGTTTAACTTTTGTATTTCATATTATTTACATTTTATTATTTCATTTTATTATTTACATTTGCATTTTATGTATATGTGCATATAATTTGTATTATTTACTTATTGTTTTCTGTCTGAAAAGAATAAACTTTTTGAAAAAAAACTGACGAAACTTTGTAAAATTGTAAATATTGCATCATGAACTGAGGCGAAGTATCAGTCACAACAATCACCCGATTAGTATGTATTTTTAATTGACATCATTAAAACATTTCATTAGTAACACAACTCGACCATCTCGTTTTATCATCGTGGGATAATATTACTTAAAATGTGTTATATAGATAAATACAATTTCACAATGTTCGCCCACAATATATTATTATTAATTAAAATATACCCTTGCTTGAATATTGACAACAAAATAATCTGGCGAAAGTTTTTAACAAATTAACTGGATTTATAAACTAAAAAGTCAATTAGAGGACGTCTTACAGAAAACAAAACAAACGTCGTTTTTTTTATCAAGGACGGGGAGGAAAACGAAACATAAAAAACCGCATTGTTGTGTCCTTTACTACTGCAGGCGCCCGGCGAACTCGTCCCTGTCTGGTGTTTCGCGCATGCGCGTTCATCCCCTCCACTCTGCTTTCCGGCAGACTATACGAACCGTACGACTTTGAAACTTGATTTGAATTATACCCGTCAGTCTTGCTTGCACAATGGCGTGCATAGTTGATTGTCTCTCGCTTAACTGCCGCCGTCGTTTCTGAGCGGAGGTCGACCCAACGTTGGGGACCGTCCGCAGGTTCACGCTTGAAAATTCCCGCTCGACAAAATTTCCCGCGTGAATCTTTCTGAAATTGTGTTTGCGCGTGTTTGTTCATCAAATCGGAGTTTCCTGTGCAGGAAATTGTGAAAAAAGGGAAATTACAGTCAGGACGGTCTCGTAAAAACGTTTTGGATAAACTCCGTTCAGGAACAGTCGGCAACGATAAGGTCCACCAAGTCAAGGTAATCACTACGCCCAACAGTTGAAAGAGAAATTATCTATTTAGTTTCATCCTTACTGTCTTTATATGGCTTTTTTATATTTAAAAGATTTACGTTTATGGGCCTTGTTTTGTTATAAAAATCAGTGATTTGCAAATATTTGCAAATCATGTTATTTCGTCATGTAAAGATGTTTAAAAATAAATTGAGAAAGAGAAAAAAATGGAAATAAATAAACAAAATAAAGATAAATAAAAAATACAGACAAAAATATCTACTCAGTCATACGGGAAACGGAAATTAAATACGAGACACCTATATATAAGTATACTAGTATTAAATTAATTCAATGAAAAAGACCTACAGTATAATGAGAAAATACATAAACATTTCGATTATTTTACATGAATTGAAATATTTCTTTGATAAAATAATCTACACAAAAAAACACCTAAATTGTCTAATAATCTAAATAGATTTTCTAATAATCTTTTCTCTTTTCTTTCTGATATAGAATCTTGAGATTTTTTTTTCATAAACTGTTTGTTCTACCGAAGGCAGAAAACAATGTACAGTATATTAAAAGGCTCGTTACAAAATGTATCTAACTTGTTATCTTTTAACGATAGAGAGTTAATTATATGTATTGCAGGTTCATGTTTATATTCTTCGGGGTTTTTGGCTGATTTATTTTGATAGACTTATAACACACAAGTGATGAAACCGGTCGGCATTCCTTAATGGCAGCCTCAAAACGAAATATCTCTTTAATTGGCGTATGCTTGTTGTCGCAGTTTCAGAAAAGAGTTTTAGAGCAAAGTGCAATGATATTCTGTCTGTCTTTGCATTATCTTTGCGGATGTTTCATCGACTTGGACGCAAAAATAATCGTCGCAATTGCAACAGGTCACGAAGCTGGTGCAAGATCGTCCGACGATTTCAACAAAAAAAAAGTTGCGTCAGAGAGAAAAAAGAAGGAATTACTACACCCCAATTTCGAACAGTCCGGCCTTCATTTGTCCGGCAAATTGACGTCCGTCAATTTGCAAGAGAGAGAGAGAGAGAGCACGTGTGCCGATTTTCAGATAAATTAAGGCCCTACAAATTTTGCGCAAGTAGCCAGGGGCGCACGTTTACACAACGGAACATCTGAATTTAGGGTGTCTGACGCAACGAAAGCAGATTTTGTAATGATGTTTACAAACAGAGATGCCTTTGTTCCAACTGGGATCGTAAAAAAGTATGACCAGTTAAGAGGATATAATATCTCATTATTGACTCATATTGTTATTTGTTTTCATTTGAATCAGTCAGTACTATATTATATCCTGTTATAAGAATATATTCACAAAATTTACGAGTTTGACTTTTATTGCAGTTCATCTTAAGAAATTTTTGTTCGTAAGGACCCACCTTCTTCAGACTCAAATTAATTTTTCCATGTTATCAAGATCTAACTAATAACTCGAAATTATTTTACGAGGGTTCATTTGAAAATTATGACAAAAAACAGTATAAGGAAAACTTATATGGATTTTGCAAAATAAATTTCATGACAGAGCAATAACATTTCTTAGCGAATCTACAAAAACACGAAAGGATGATTCAGTTTTCACATCTTCGTGAAAGTTCATAAGAAATCATAGGTGAAACTTATCTTTTCACTTATAATTTTCTATGAAATATCATGAATATTCACAAACTGATAACTCTTGCCGTTTTTTATAATGATCACTATTAAATTTCATTGCTCTGACATGAAACTTTGTTTGCAAAATTCACTGGTTTCGTAACAGAGTTTTTTTGGCATGATTTTTAGTTAACCCTCATGAATCTTTACATCAAGACTGGACATCGTTCGAAAAGTTTGATATACTTTTTGGACATACATGAAACATGAGACACACTTCAATATAACAAAACGGTAAATTTATATGAACAAAATAGCAAACAATCTTCTACCCTTGTTCACGTTTTGAACAATTAAATATTATTTAAAGCAAATGTTCTTTAAAATCTCTTTGAAGATCAGAGGCGCTAGTTACGTCCCTGAAGTCATTGCAACAAGTCTGTGCCTTTTTGCAAATTTTTTTTTCGAAATGAAGGCTCGTCGGCATTCGTTCATACAAGTACCTTCCAGCGATACCCCTGACCTTAACGAGTCTCCTGCCGGAGTCAATTGCACAAGCAAACTAAGAGATGTCGAAACGCCTTGACTTTTGAAATATCGCTTCTGTGAATCACGGTCTCCAAGCAGCGGAACTTATTAGAATTTGACGATCGTTGTTGGAATTGTATTGGCGTTCTCGAATCAATCCTTTCCTCTTTACTTATGCAAATAAGCAACGCAAATTTTTTGAGTAAGGCGCGTTACAAAATGAACTCGCGCGTTGCTCAACCAGATTTGCAAACAATAAAAAAGCCAATGTCAACCTGTCGATTCTGTCTTTTTTCTTTCCACATCTGAAAGCCACGAAAATTTGATAGTACCCTACCTTTTGCCAAATGATTGAACTTGTAAAATAGGATTTTCATTCACTTAAAGGCAGGGTACTATACATTTTTCGAAGCGTTCTAATATTCGTAACCCTGCAAAGTTTGAAAATGAAAAACCTCAACAAATTAGCAATACCTTTCACCGAATGAAAAGTACAATTTTAACTTGGATCATGCATCACAAGATAGGGTACTACCAACATTTCGAGGCTTTTTATAGAGTTGATAACTGTGCAAAAGATTCGTAGTCGTCTGAAGAAATTCATAACTTGTTATTGTGCGGACTGAATCACAACTAATCCTTTTTTGTCGCCGCTAGAATTTAATCATTCCACGTGTCATAAGTTAGTCATCATTTGCTCAATATTTCGTCATCGTTGCCTGCAAAAAGAGGCCTTTCTGTCCTTGGCGAGAGCATCGATTGCATCTTTTGGAAACAGAAAAAATATATATGTAACGCAATCCCCTATAATAGCCTCTAAACTAAACCCTTTATTTTGGTTCTTTCAGGGCCATTTTGAAGATCTCTTTCCGTTCAAGGACTTTTGGCAAGCACAAAGTGATAACAAACAAAAGGACAACGTACAAAGTGAAACGGGGTACCACACGTGGTTCTACACAAAGTTGGCTGTGCTAAAAAAGCTCGAATGCCGGCTTGATAAGGTCAAGGCTACGAGTTTTAATTTTTTTATAGTGTTATATTAAGTGATATCAAAATCATTATGAGAGTGACGACTTTGACGTTGCAACACTTGCATCCCCAAGTGGGTCGCACAAACGACGGAAAGTTCCTGTTGAATCCAAGTCATCCGGAAGCGCAGACACCGCAGCCGCAGCAGCTGCCGGTACAACAGAAGCCGACTAGTGAGGAAGTGCCCTCACCGGTCGCGTTTCCGGGATACGAATCTACGGCACCGGCAAACAATGCCGGACCGAAGATCATAGGGAATAGATTTCTTATGATCGGACCCACGGAGGGAAGTCCGCTGTTCAAGTGTGTCGACGTTGTTACCGGACAAAAACTGATTGCTAAGGTACATTAGCTTTAGTTTAGCAACTATTATTTAATAGACTTGCATAAAAACTAGCAGCTAGTACTAGTTTTGCTAATTTTTGTATGCGTTAGCAATTAATTAGATTTAAGTTAATACTCAAGTAGATTTAAGTTAGTCTGTAAGAATAATTTCAACTGAATTCTCTCAATTTTTAATAGCTCAAAATTAAGTACTAATTAAAGACTATTTAGTAACAAAATTTTAAAATTTGTACCATGAGTCATTTTTTTGTTAATAAAACAAAAATGGGGGTGCTAGCTTGAGATCAAGCGAACGAATTGAAAAAATGTGAAACGCTCTTCCAACTGAGCTACGCCACCTATAAATTATTAGGTTTAGATTAATACCCAAATAGTTTTAAGTTTAAGTAGATTTAAATTAATTAAACCAAATAGATTTAAGTTAATCAAAATAAGTAGATTGAAGTTAGAAGTTAGGTTTAAGTGGGCTTATACTCCTATAGAAGCGTTTAATTTTAGCCATCAGGTTGCTGAACATTTTTATAAAGTTCTATTTAATTAAATAAGATAAAGTGACCTGCTTTTATTAACTTTTACTGAGTATTTTCGAAAAATCATAAATATACAAAGAACTCATTTTGGTTTTGTTACATTACTTTGGAAGTATTCAGTTAAATTAACCAAAATTAGGTTACTTTGTCGTATTCAATTAGAAATTATTGATTTCAAGCAATCTTTAAACGTTTAGCCAAATTTAAACGTTTCTAGGTTTATATGCCCTCTTAAATAGATTCATGTTAAAAGTTGAGTAAATTAGCTTACACAGAAAAAAAATATAATACTTTTTGCCATTTCCGAATTATGAAATTCAGTTTTTCTGATTAAAAAGTTATATTTAGTTGTAAAAATTCATTACGAAAACACAAATTACTTTTACACAAAAAAGTAAATCAGTTTAGTAATTAGATGTTTCTCAGTTTAATACATACATAACTTTATGAAAACTCAATTCCAAACACAATTTTACTACAACCAGTTAAATTATTTTGTAAATTGAAATCAAAATGAATCTTACTCAAACAATTAAAGATTTAAATCCACTGATAAAAAAACGACCGTATCAATAATTTTATTTTATTTAAAGGTCATTGACGCACTTCTGCCATTAACCAGATAAAAAATACAAACTAAAATATATATAAAAAATAATTCCTAACAATAATTTAAAACAATATAACATAAAAAACTATATAATCAAAACTTACGTAAAAGTATATTTCTGCAACTGATCGATATGACAGAAAAGAATTACGAGCAAAGAAGCTTTATTTTATACTGAAAAATAATACATGCGAAAAAAATAAATTTTA
>JABFPM010001974.1:0-18102 GCA_022817325.1 Idris sp. 1 HC-2018
TCTTCAGAGAGCTTGTGAAGGTGACAGTTCGAAGTTATAAAGACCTGTAAGAAATGCCACAACTTTTCGAGCTTGCACTTTGTTCATTAGCCATACATCATTGTTCATGTTCATGTCCTGCTGCCCCAAGCTTAGCAATTTTTCGTTACCTTTATAACCCTGATGACCAGGTATCCAATAAAGAGTAACTTTGTTGCACATAGCCACTTTACTCAGATAGTCCTTGACCCTTTAAACCAGCCTAGAGTGGGTTATAAGTTCCTTCAATGCCTTAATAGCCACCTGGCTGTCCGAGCATATGTTTATCAATGAGCCTTGAGCATTTTCATCTATTAGGTACTCGGCACATTTACCGATAGTCAAGGCCTCTGCCTGGAAGACTGTGCTACTCGAGCCCAGAGTAAAGGTACCAAGGGTCCCTTCTCTGGTTCCCCACACCCCAGCTCACACGCCTTCTGCCGTCCCCGAACCATCGACATACCACGTGTCCCCACTTCGAGGTCTTTGCTCCAATCTCCTTTGGTCTCTACTGGTATACACACTCTCAGCTTACTGCCAATCGCATATCTCTTAATGTCCCTATCCTGAGGTGCCTGAAAAACACTGTTCCTTAGGAACTTATCAACAATCTCACCATGTCAAGAGAAATTTCGTCTCCAATCACCATTACATCTCAAATTTTAGGCGACCCTCGCTGCCGCCACCGAATCTCCAACTCTAGAGAAAGCAGACCTAGGATGTCCCTCAGCGCAGCAATTGGTGTACTTTCTCAAATCGAGCATGTCCCTCTAAATCGCCGCCTGAAAGTGTTCTAGCTTCGATCTCGAAGTCTTCAGCTTTGTTCTCTTTCACCAGATCAGGGCACCATATATGAGCTTAGGTATCAAAATGACCTGATATAGCCAGTGTAGCAATGTTGGTTTCAAGCCCCAATCCTTGCCCATAGCCGCTCTACACTGTGCGAAGATCCTAATGACTTTGGTACATACTTCCTCCATATGCTTCTGCTAAAAGAGTTTCTTATCCAGGCACACCCCTAGATACTTAGCCTCCTCCGCATATGATAATCTCTTCCCACCGAAGCTCACTTGTCTAATTTCTTTAAGCTAAGTTTAATCCTTCTTGTAGTTTTTCCGGTAAACCTTTCTTAACCCTTCCTCCCACCAGAAGTACTATATCATCCGCGTAGTCTGCAGCATGAAAACCGTAGTCTCTCAACTCCTGATCAGCCCATCAACGACTAGACTTCATAAAAGAGGTGATAAGACCCCACCTTGTGGACATCCTTCCGAGACCAGACTTGTAACAATAAATCCCATCCATTCCGTTGTGAGTACTCTGTTCTCTAACGAGCTTACGATCCACTCACTTAAGCTCGCAGGTATGTGGTGCTCCCTACAAGCTTCAGAAATGGCTTCTCTGAGAATGCAGTTAAAAGTCCCTTCCATATCAATGAAGGCTCCTAAAACCACCTTTTTATCGATCATATTACTTTCTATAAAGCTCACTAGCGAATGCAATGCTGAGTCCGTTAATTTCCTCACTTGATAAGCTTGCTGCTCCTCATGTAGAGGGAAATCTTTCAGCGGACCTTCCCTCATATATCTGTCCACAAGTCTCTCAAGTGTCTTGAGAAAAAGTTAAGTCAGACTAATCAATCTAAAGTCCTTTGCATTGGTGTAGCCTTTCTTATTTGGCTTAGGTATAAACACCACCCTAACCTTTTTCCATGTCAGTGCGATATGCCCTATGACTGTAAACCTTCTCAGAATACCGACCAAAAATCTAATAATTTTATCCCAGCCTTCCCTCAGGAGTGCTGGGAAAATCCCATCCACCCCCGGTGATTTGTACCATCCAAAGGTATTGACAGCCCACCTCACTCTTTCCGGAGACACTACTTATGCGGCTAGCATTCAATTCTGGTGCTTACGGTGCCCAATATTATTGCTTGTCAGATCTTCGCCTTCCTCTATATTTGCTGCCTTAAAGTCCGGAAAATTCCTTCTCACCAGCATATCCATCCTCTCCTCTTTCGTTTCCGTAAAATGTCCAGAAGCGTCTTTCATGAGTGACAATTTAGCGGAATTATCCTTAATCAGAATCCTGGCCAGCTTAGCAACGTCCGAGAGGGTGTTAAGCTCCGTGCTATATCTAGTTCAGGGCTCCTTTTTCGCCTTGCCAATGGCTTTCTTATACTTCTGTAGAGACGTTCTATAGCCATCCCACAACTCAGGAGTATTTTGTATCTTGGATGAATATAAATTGTATAGAATAAGTTAAATTGTAGATTTAATTTTTAAAGAATTTTGATACTTTCTATTTGTTTTTAAATACTGAGTATAGAAAGTTGTTCAATTAATTTATTTTTTGTACTATAATCATTAGTGCACATATATTCAACATTTTATTTAAATGTTTATCAAGTTTTTCGTTATCAAATGCACTTCACTAGTTTAGACATTTTTCCACATAAATTTCATTATTATTATTTGTCATTATAAAATAAATAAAAATTAAAATCAACATATTAAATGCTTTTCTAACACAAACCCTCAATTATTTTGCAACTCAATTTTCTTGCAAATTCGATAGAATAAATGCTCCGCAACTTACGTTTTCTAAATTACTTCGAGATATCAAAGTCAGAAAATCACAAAATAAAAATTTGACATTTTATATAAATGCACTGCCTGGGAAAAGTTCAAGGACACTTGTTTAGAGATGATGATTAATCATTTAAACTGCACGAAAATTTGGCAACATATAATTGAAATGTGTACCTTTCAGAAAATTATTGCACTCTCAAAACAAATGTATTGAATGAAACAGAATTGCATTCTGCTAATACAAAAATCATTTCAATATATTTCCGAAAATATTTTACATTGAGTCAAATGCCAATCATTTTCAATATAATATTTTCACTTCAAAGTGGACACCCACGTGGAAATTTTTATCAATCGCCAACGTTGTCAAAGGAAATGATTTTGGGTCAACATCGGAATGAAACTGTGATTTGTGTTGGTAAGACATAAGTTTCCGATGTTAATTAAATATTGTGAACGATATTGTAGGGACATTCAATCCAAACGTCGTCCCCACATCCGAAATAAATGTTCGCCCGATATTGAGGTCTTCTATCAGGCCAACAACACCAACATCTTGCCTGACCAGTACTCTGAATGAAATAGTCGTAATTAAGATTGGCCCAACATCAAATGCTAACGTTGGCGTATTATCTGAAAAGAATGTCAATCTAATATTAATACCACAATATCAGTACAATATTCGCAACAAATATTGGCCTGACATTGAATTTCGATGTTGGCCCAATATTTGCTTAAAATATTGATTAAATAAAAAAAATCTCGTTTCCTAAGAATAGCCGAGACGAGGATTTGAACTCACGTCTTTCAGAATATTAGTCAGAGAGCATAACCGTTTCGTCAGAACGGTTACAACTGTATCATTTACTATTATTACATCACTCACGGTTTCATTTCAATATCGGGCCAAGCTTGTGATACAATATCGCCTAATATTGGGCAAACGTTGACCCGTTTGTAATCTCCACGTGGGCATTTGCATCTTGACAAAGCAAACGCTTCGTTGAACTTGATTATAAGAAATATAATTTCCAGTTGCTATTACAGGTTTAATTTTGGCAGGCATGAGAATTTTCAACAATCAATGTTTTATAATTCAAAAAACGTACTTTTTGTTTTAGACGGAATATTTCCTAGAGTGTAATTTTTCTTATAGAATGAAATGTTGACAATGGGATGAGAGGTCGGGAGTTAAATATTTTTCTAGTTTATGATAATTTCCAAAACATAAATATTCCATCAGTAAGCTGCCAAATTTTCATGCAACTCGAATTTCCAGGCAGTCTATATCTGACAAATTTGTCCAATGCCAAACAACCGCTTTTCCAAATGGTTGAAAATTACGTCTGACCGAATGGCAAATCATATGTAAAATTTTACAAAATGATTATTATATGATAATAATATAATTTGTAAAAAATCTAACTAAATAAGTTTATATAAAATTATTAAATATGTAGAGTCCTAAAAAACTAAAATTAGGTTTTGAGAAGCATGAAAAATTATATTTATAAACATTTTACATATCGACATTTATAATCAATATTTTTTCAGGTTTCTACATATCTTCCTTTTTCGTAGAAGTTTATATAATTTTTCTACCAAATTATTTATTTGTAATATTAACACGTATGTCACCAGTTCGACAAAGATTGTATTTTATCAGCGTAAGTCGGAGCTTAAAATGTATCCAACATAACTTTACATTAAGAAAGAGAAAAAAGAAAAAACTATCATATTGATCATATAATATAAATGTTGCTATGTAAACTAAGCGCTACATATTAACAAAAACTTGGAAATTATCCGAAGATGAAACACGTGATTAAAAATGACTGATTTTCAGTAATTATTACCGAATTAATTAATCAAAGAGCACCGCAATTAAATTATTGATTTTTAGCAAAAAAATAATTGATTTTCTAATTTAAAACTTGAGATTTAAGCTCGTTAAAATCAGTTATTGATGGAGACATGCGCATTGAATCAAAGGCACCTATTGCGCATATCTACATAGTGAAGGTATCTACTGCGCATGTCTACTTAAAGTAGATACCAACTGGTGGGCCGATACGACTGAAAAATACGATCGCACGCCTCAGTTTTAGTACGAATTTATTATTAGTAATAAACTACTAATTTCATCGAGCTTAAATCTCAAGTTTCAAATTATAGACATCAGTTTTTCAATTAATCAATTTCAGTAATTGATTCCTTTTTAAGTAACTGAGAATCAGAATTTTTTTTTTACGTAATAATAATTGTTTCTTACAGCATAGTTTCTGTTTTCATTTCTAGTCCTTATAGATTACTTATAATAATGCGTCTTTTTATAGTTTAACTGTGAGATAAATAAACGCCATAACTTGAAACTGAAGATAACTAAATAAAATCTACATATAGCAATCTACGGGTGTGTGTGTGTGTGTGTGTGTGTACATTTATTTATTTTGACATTTTTTTCTCTTACTTTCTCGTTACCTTACATGCATTGGTCGAAAATGGTATGCAATTTGCAGGATGAGAAGTTTTGTGAAGATCAAGCGTAATGGTTCATGTCTGGGGATGATAACGTAGCGATAAGACTCAGTGCGAAAACGTTCGCGTGACCGTGCGACAGTCTCGCTGAGAATAGGACACGTTCTGTTGTATATATTTGTACATAATATCGATTATACTGCCGACGAAATTGCCAACTGTACCATTCACTAGTGTATCCGACCAATAAAACCCATCAAAATGCAAAGGCTGATGTCTATTATTCTCGTTTGCCCTCAGTCTTCCTTATTTTTTACTTTTACTATATTTTTAATGTATCAAATGAATATTTAATATTGTTTTTTCTTTTAAAAATAAAATTATTTTGATAAGATTAGAAAGTTGTAATTTATTATTGTAGATTATGATTTAACAATTAGATCGAGAATATTGGGTTGTTATTCCCATAAGATTATATCTAAAAATGTATTGGGTAGTTATTTCGATAAAATTATATCTAAAAAAGTTTATTACAAAAAAATGGATTGAGATTAAGAATTACATAGGGTTCATAAGGTAAGTTCCCCAACAAACCATCACCAATTTTTCTAGAAATGATTTTTTTTCTAGTATTCTCTGCTTAAAGCGCAGAACTTAAGCTGCATCAATAAGAATTTAGAATTTAAAGAGACACGGTATGTAACGTAAAGTTTAAAATAAAATTAGATCGAAAGTTACCTTTAAAAACACTAACAAGATTATGTCGACGCCCCCTACGAAAAAGGACACGTTTCAATTTGTGCAAAAAAGAGCACGTTTCAATTTTCATGAAAAAACTACAGTGTAAAAACATGTTTAAATGTAAACACTTTTATAGGCACTTTCAAAACATTCAAATTTGTTTACGTAGTCACTTATACAACATAAAAAATTGATTCAATTTAAACATTTTGGTGTTTAAATCAAAGTTAGGTTATGTGTATAAATTCCAAATTTTAAGATTTACTAATGAAATCTTAAATTAATATGTAAAATTAAACATTTTAAAATTTAATACAAAAAAATCATTATTAATGTTATTTATTAAAATTAAAAGCTGAATTAAAATTAGACAAACAAAATTTAAAAATACTCTAAAAATTGAATAATCTAAAATTAATACTACAACTTAATTTAAAAAATCTAAATATAAATATTAAAAATAAAAATTCTGAACTCTAAAATTGACTGAAAAAAATGTAAAAAATTAAATACAGTCGAACCTGGACAAGTTGAACCTGAATAAGTGGAATTCCTCTATAAGTGAAAAAAAAATTATTCCTGCATTTTTGGACCTAAAAATCTCTATAAGTGGAATTTTTTAACCTTTTTAAGTGGAATTTTTTTTCTCGGTAGATGTCTCTTTTACCATTTTTTTAATTAATTCCTGTAATAAAAGTACCCTAAAAAATAGTTATCTCCCCAAAAATGTTTATTTTATCCATTTCTTAAAAAGTGTGCATCCTCAAAAAAAAAATTTCTTTTATTCTTTTCCAAAAAATATTTCCAAGTCCAAAAAATGTATTACTCATAAAATTAAAACAAAAAATAGTGATATTAGATAAGCAGGCAAGAAAACATTTTTATTTTTACTTATATGCTCATATAACATATTATATCTGATAAATATTTTACCGTTCTAAATTTTACTGTTATAACGAATACAAATACCAAAAAATCATTTAAACAACAAACAATTGAAGTGCAAGTAATGAGCCAAAAAAACCTTGCCGGTCCGTTTTATTTGTCAAAGTTGTTTTGTCCAAGTTGTTTTATCAAAAGTTGTTTTGTCCGGCAACTTTCTTATCTTATTAAAATTCAGAATCTCAAAATATAATGAATGATTTAATAATTGCATGCGCATTAACTCTTTTACTGGCCAACTTTACATCGATAACTTCATAAAATTGCATAAAAATCATATTTTAGGCTATATCAATTCGTAAATTTTTTGTAGACATTGGTCCATTCTAAGAAATATTTATTTTTTTAACTATGTACAAAATTTTTTTTTTTTTAAAGTTCTTTTTTAGAATCGCTCTAGGTCTGTAAAAAATATAAAGTTATTTTCTACTACATTTCTGTTCACGTTAAAAACGTTTTGAATAAAGAAAATATTAACATAATACATAATAAAATTTAAAATATTTAATAAAATTTGAATTATTCCAAAATTTCGCAAAAAAAATCTAAACTTTTTGGCAAGTTAAATTAGATAATTTTATTATTGATTTTTTTACCAGATTTTTACTTGTTCATGTCATTTTTTGGTCTAATTTTTTAATCAACAATACAGAAACAAAATATTACTATAAAAGCATTGAGATTAATTAGATTTTATATCTCTTCTATATATAATAAGTCAACTTTGAATTATTATACCTCTTGTATAAAACTGACAAAATCATTAAAATTTTACTAGCTCAAAAATGTATATTTGAATTACAATTATTCAAATTTTCAAATAATTTGACAATAATTTGAAAATTGCTCGTTCAATATTAAGTAGACTGATTTGTAGCGAAAAAACGAATTTTTTAACGACTTTTCTTACTATTAATTTTGACAATAAAATTAACTTGTGTGATAAATATTTAATATTCTAATCTGAAAAGTGGTCATAATTAATAATTTTCAAAAAATGAACTTGACTTATTATAATGGTCAGTCACAGATCTTACTGACAAAAATTAAAACTTATTATCATTAATATAAAAAAGAAATTTGGAAACGAATTATAAAATATTGTGTAATCGTCATTCTTGACCGCGAGAGCACATCGGCTAGCTGCTAAGAGGGGCGTCATAATACTGCGTAATCCGAGTAGTGTAACGTAGCGTACCCTTTACATCGTCGCGAGATATTACGTTTCTAAGAGGCAGACAAGAGCCGCGCAACGATAAGCCGTGTCGTTTGATACACTGTATTGTGTCTCGTCTCTCCTAAAGACTTCAAACCTCAAAATAAAGAAAAAAGAAATCGTGAAAAGCAAAAAGTGGTGACATAAAAAACAATACAAAGATAAACTAAGACAAAAACCATTTCAACGTCGGATTTTTAACTTTCTATGACAATAAAAGTTCCTGTAAATTTATATCTTTGCTTGCAAATGTTATATTCTTAATCAAAATCTTTGTCCTTTCATTTTAATCCTAACTATATCATAATTTGCTATTTAATCGAGTATATTTTATTCACAAATATTCATAATAGAATTAATAAAATTATACTATTTTTAATTAATAATATATTATTACTACGACTAATCGCGAGCTGTGCGTGCGCCATTGCCATACTCCTAATCACGCGTTAAGTATCAAATTTCAAATGTATAACACGTCAAAACAAAAAATTCAAATTTTGAACTGTTAAAATAAGTCAATTAATCAGATTTAGTTAGTTAGTTTAAAAACACCAGTTTATGTGTTTAAGAACTGTTAATAAATTACGTAACGCAAAATTTGAGAAATGTTACCCCCCCCCCCCCCCCCCCCCCCACCTCCCAGCATCATAACTCTTTTCGTAGCACTTTTTAATGCCTAACCCCTCTACCCCTGGAGTGTTCCACAATTTATGAACAACACCTTATGACATGTAGAATTAGGTTTGTTTTGCTTACTAGTGATTTGAAATAGTATTTTGTTGTGCTAACTTTGAAAATGGAACTTTTTATGCGAGAGGAAGTTGACAAACGTGAGGTGAAGACAATAGTTTTCATATCTCCGCAAGAAAAGCCTCGATTTTAGGTAGCCAATCTCGGCGTGCAGAAAAAAAATACTTTGGCAGTCCAAACCCATCGCAAAACTTAGCATATTTGATGCGTGTGACATGAACATTATATTATATTGAAGCATAAAAAGACATTATTGTCGGTATACACTACAATAATCTATATGCGCACTTAGAGATTTGTAGAATATCTTTCTCCTGCGCAGGATCTAAATTCTGGAATTCTCTTCCAACTGATATAAAGTCTTCTCTAGGTATCAAAAAATTTAAAAAGAGACTGACAAATTATCTACTGTGTCATGAAATAATAACTAGAGTTTCGTTATCTACGAAATATATCTATTTCTTATTCTCTTTTAGTAGCTTTGTTTTTGTGCATTATCATTTTTATAATTATTATTATTATGTTATATATTTTTTATAATATTTTTTGTCAGTTATTTTATCGATGGCGAATTAGTTTATAACTATTAATTTCATATTGTAAGATTGATCTCACTATATCCTTAACGGATTTTCCCATCAGGATTTTATTATACACATATATTTGTATTAAATAAATAAACAGCCTATGTTTCATTGAAAACTTTCTGAATTTTTCTTGGAACTCTTTCATAATTTTTGGAACGTTTTGTTTTTCTGGACAGCTAAAAATTAATTTTATTTTGTATCATTCTAATAATAAATATAACGCGAAATATCAACATTTAAGTATAACGAAAATATTTTTTACGTAAAAAATAACATTAGTGGAGTATATTAGTTTTGAATATTTTTCTCTGGTTAATCAGCATGTTTCACGATAAGTTCGTTACCAAAGTAGCACTCGCTTCAATTGCACGGAATTCGATTAAAGTCTCTGGCGCTGTCGAAATAACTTCCTGACGCAGTTTGGCACCCAATAGTTCTGGCTTCAAGTATAAAAAAATCTATTATTCAGGATTAACATTTCATTTAACATTGAATTTTTTACTTTTACTTACATAAAAATAAATTGATTATATATCTTAATAATAAAATAAACAATTAAAATGAAGTTATGTAATGTATTTTTACAAACTAATTTTTTTCATACAAAACACTTGTTACTTAGTCGATAAAATCTATGACGCCCCCTTTTCTAAGTAAATGCAACTTTTCAAACAGAAATCAAATTGAAAATCATTAAAATAAAAATAATAATTATTTTATGGCATTTCTTCTTAATAAGACTCAACAAATTGAGCTCGTAGCTGCATTTTTTTATTACCAAAAATTATGAAAATATTTTAGCATTTTTCCAAGTATACACTGCACAAATGGGTCGCATTTGGTGTCTTAAAATAGGTCGCATGAGAATTTCATGTGTTTTAAATTTTGTTTGACATCTGATTTGATCAGTTTGCGTCTTAAAACTGGTCATTCGTGGAGTCTTAATTTTATTTCAAGACACTCCGACCGACTAATAAAAGTAGACGTTTGTATTAAGACACTCAAACTGTCTAAAAATAAGATACAATTATCTCTTTTAAGACATATTCGCAAACAGCTTGTGAAAAATATTAGTATAAGAAAGCATTTTATTTAAGTGAAATTAAAAACAGAATAAAAATTTTATTTTTCAATGAGATATTAATAATCAAAAGAATGATTTAATTTGAAAAAATAGGTTATAGTTTTAGAAAAGATTGTGAGAATTTCAGCCGCACGATGAAACACGAAGTGCCCCCGACAATTTACGACTGATAATAGCATGTCGTTAAGAAGCATCTAAAAGTCATTTTCGTTTTCTTTCTTTTCGGTTTTTCGGTGATCAATTCAAGACAACAAAAACTATGTGTACACAACAAGCAGGTTTAAACAAACTAATTTCTTAGTTATAAGCAGTAAGACACAATGCCCGTCTTAAATTAAGCCACATAATGTGACTGAATTTAAGACACATGTTTTAACACATGTTTTTTGGTAAACGAAAATCTTAGAAGAAATAAAAAGTACGCATAAATTGTAAGGAAAGCCATGATATAGACACAGAAAAATGAATACTTTGGTATTACATGAATATAACCGAATAGAAAAATCTAACGAGACTTCTTGAGGACCGAATGCAGGCTGGTATGGCTGCCGCTTCGGGGCATATGAATCGCCGACTGGGTGACTTGCCCCTCGTTTTCAGCCAGTCTTCTGTACAAAACGACGTAATTGGAGGTGGCACTTGGTTCATGTGCTCTCACAAACACACGTTTTCCGTCTGTTTTTATCTTTAACTTTATTTCACTCTCTCTCAAGCATCTATCTCTGCTTTTAGCTCTTTTTAATACTAACCTAAGTATGTGCATCGGCAAAAATAAATATCGATTTTCGTTCTTCTAAAAAAGAATAACAATTACACTAAAATTTTAGCAACACTCTTAAAAACATCCGCTAGTTATTAGAAAATGTTCGTCTAAAAGTGATTCCTCTAAGAAAAAGAGTTTCCTTCTTAAGAATAAATGAAATTCTACTAAAGACTAGAAGACAAATTTTAAACATTAAATGATATTCATCTATTCTTTAACGGAAATCCTTTAATGGTTAGCGGAAAGTTGACAGCGCCACATTTTAAGATTACGTCACTTACTTGTGCTTGGTTTGATTATTTATATTAAAAGTGAATAAAACTTAGTTTTTTTTATATTTTTTTATTGTTCAAGCGTTCTTAATGTTTGACTCAATAATCATTTAAAAGGTATACTTTTAAAAAGCTAAGGTAAACATGCATTTTAGCTACACCACAGATTTTTTAGTTTGTTTTTTTTTGTTTTTCTCATTTTTGCCTTTAGAATAAAAATTCTCAACTAAAAAATGTCGCTCTCAAATATTTTTGGAGATATTTTATTTTTAATTTGCTAAAAATTGTAATTTTGTTAAGTTCACAATGTGTAATATTTATATAGCTTTTAATGTTTTGTTATAAAATCAATTCAAAAAGTAAATACAACTGAAATAACATTGTCCACAATGTTTTACCCTTGAGAATTTTTTCAGTTGAAAATTCGTATTTTAAAAAATAAATTATTCTGTCTCAGGTTTTTAGAATTCTTAGAATCCAAAAAAATACCCTTCTAAAGGTGTATTCCATAAAAAAATTCTTATAAGTTTTCGCTCTAATGGAAAGGTAGGTTTGGTGGCCCTCAAAAAGGCTTATACACACGGAAAAAAAAATCGCAGGTTTATTCTATGAAAAATACGTGTACTTTGAAACCGTTAAATTTTCATTGAGTTATAGTTTTATTATAAATAAATGCAAATCACTAATCTAACTTTTTTAATTTTTAAACATAAAATATATCAATATTTTTTAAATTTCAAAATAGTTTGATATTTTGTAAGCATAAATGAATCATTAAATTTTATTCGATTGTAACTAATATATGTAATAAGATTTATGTGAATAATTATACCCCATGATAATCAAAATTCCTGATAACACATGAATTATTTCATCTATTTTTTTTGTAGTAAGTCTGTATTGATAATTTCTTCAGTTTTACTTCATAAGTAGTTCACTTCATATATCAAGCATCATGTAATCATCAAGTTTATTTGATTAATTTAAATTAGAAACAAATTAATATATGGTTCTTAAAGCTAGTATTTGCCTGTATTAAAAGACATTTTTTATCCATATAACACAAATAAATCATAAGTAATTTTATTACATTTTATTTTATCAGATCTGTCACAGACATCTAACAAAAACTACACTATACTGGATATAAGTAAAAATCATATTTTCAATCAACCTAGTTCATCTTATACAAATGAAACACAATCAGAAAACTCTTTGGTATTAGATAAGGATCAAAATTTTCAAAGTTGCAATTTGATAGACTTTGCCTCTAAACCACTTTTTAATCAAGCATCAGCTGAAGGTCGCACTTTACCATTAAAAAGCAACGGTATTATATTTGATTTTTAAATATAGAAATATAGATATATGTTATATTTTTTTAATATCAAAATTATTTAAATTAATTTTCTCTTATAGATAATACACATTCTCGACAAAGTAACTTTGTTTATCAGTTGTTGATGTTAAGTGGAGAAGGTGAATTTCTTATTAAAGCGTATGATTTCAAGTATTCACCAAATTCAGAAAATCAAATCTTTCCTGATAGTCGAAGAACTAATTCACAAACTTTCAATTTAAATAAAATTGCGAGAATTATAGTACACGAAGAATGCAGACGTTGTGGATCGTACAAGTAAAAAAAATAAAATTAATTTGTTTTGCATTCTATTATGACTGACCACTACTATGTCAATTTTTTTGTTTGCATTATATTAGATTCATCTTTTGCATTAATTAACTATAATTAAATGTTTGTAGTATTAGCAGTAGAAGATTGACTTTTCTTGCCGAAAGTGCAGCTCAACTTTTCTCAAAATACAGTGTAGAAATATTTTATACTGCAGCAACTTCAGAAACCGGAGCTCATGGGAAATTGTTTGCTGCTTATAATACGTTAAGAGAACACGCTATTGATATAAATGAAATAAAATTAGGTTCAAAATCAAAGCAGCCAAAAGGTAACATATACATATAGTTACAAATATTAGAAGATAATAATATTGGTTTTGAAATAATAATTTGTAAATTTTATACAATTTTTTTAACATTTCAGATGTCAATCACATTTTAAATAGTTTGACAGATTTACAAGCTATTGTATCAATAATTAACGAGGAATATATTGAAAAATGGAATAACACTGCGAGGCAACAAAAGGAAGAATTTTATAAAATATCCGACGTTAATACTATTTTTTCTAAATTTCCCAATCTCAAGCATCCGGCAGGATATTCTCTGGTATTATTTAATTGTTTATGATTTTTAATGGTTATACTTTGTTACAATCCATGTTATTAATACACATATTAATACAGATAAAAGCTGATTTCAAACATTTTTACTCTAAGACTGAGGACTTATTCCAAAGAGAATGGGAAAAATGTGCTCCTAAAATTATTGAAATCGCAAAGACAAAAACCAAATCGATGTTAAAAGTTTTTTAAAAAATTTCGATACTTCTTTGAATGACCAATCTTTGGAAAGAGAAGGTAAACTAATATAAATAATAAATATTGTTGAAAAGAGTAAAAATTTTTGTATACATATTTTAATGAATTTTTGTAGATTATAAACAGCTTTTGGCATTAATGCTATTACCGGCTCTATTTAAAAAGGTTCAAAAGTTGAATAAAAATTCAAAATACGGAAAAAGCTGGAACCCGGACAAAAAAGAAGTATTATCAAGTTTCATATATCATATTAAGGTTAGTAAATGAATTTTACTTGATGTGCACATTATTTAATTTTAACATTATTACTAGTTATAAATATATCTATAATTTTGAAATTATCTTTATTGTCATTCAAATACTAATTTAAAAAATTACTTGAATAAGGCCAAATTTTATCATTTATTTATTTCAAGTTATAATCTATTATTTAACTTTTTGTAGGAGACTGATAATTTAACTGCTCGATTAACTGAAGCTAAAAGTATTGTCAACCAACTTCATATCAGCCATTGCACAGAAGTTAAACCTTATGTGATTATATATGGAGCTACACTGGATAGAATACTGTCTGCTTTTGTTGTTGTTGGTGACCATGTGTACCAAGTTTCCACGCCAATCATTGCTGTTGACTTGTGCTTTCAATGTTTAAAAGCATTCCATATACAATATTCCATTGTTAGCAATCATATATGGCAATTTTTAGAAAAAAAAATTTATAAATTTGAAGTTCAAAGTCCATATATGGGTGTTTCTGAACTAATTGATTTATTACGCGAAAATTAGTATTGCCAACATTTATTTTCATCATCTTACTATGTTTTAAATTACTGTCTATATTTTATTTTAAATAAAAAGTTATACATTATACATTAATTATGTATAAGTATTCATGATCAATGTATTTATAATTTAGTTTGTCAAAATTTATTACATGTGATATATATAAAAAATTGTAAACGATTTAGTTAATTAAAATTTGAAAAATGGATTCTTGTGAACATCCCGAAACCAATCTTATAAACAAATCGGTCTTAGATAAAGAGATGATGAAATTTACACTTACATTATATAACAATCCACTTCTTTCCAGAAAAGCGGTAGACGAAGTGATAAAAAATTTTGATAGTTTTTTAAATACATTATTTATTCCTTTTAGCCAAAATCAAATTCATCAAATAAAATAAATAATGAATGATGAATCCTATCATAAAGTTCAATTTGTTTTGGAAAAAAATAAGGATATTTTTGGAAAATTTATGTCAGAACATTTACGTTTGAAAGAATATCAAGAAAATAGTTTATATGTTCCGCCAGAAATTTTTGAAATAGGAAAAGAAAAAGTTGAAGAAATTTTAGATGAAAACACAATGGAAGAACGAGATCATCCGATTTATGCAACTCACATTTCTTTGAGAAAAACATTCGAAAAAATATTCACAATTCCTGGAGTATTTCAAGAAATGCATGATTACGCAACAATGCTATTAGACAAAAAATCAAATAGTATATGTAATATTATTCAGAGCAAACTTTGGGAGTCGAAATACAAAGAGCCGGGAAAATTGAAATATCCTGTTTTTATATATTTTGATGAATTCGAAACCGGAAATTCCCTAGGAAGCCACGCAGGAGAAGAAAAATTGGGGGGCATTTATGTTTCACTTGCATGTTTACCCCCTTATCTTGTTGCTAAATTAAGAAACATTTTTGTTTCAACAATCGTTCATGCAAAGTATTATAAAAAGTTTGGAAATTATGCAGTATTCAAAAAAACAATTGAAGATTTGAATAGTTTGTCAAAAGAAGGTTTATTAGTAAATCATGATGGAATAGAAAAAAGGATTTATTTTGAATGTGTATCAGTTTTGGGAGACAATTTGGGTCTCAATTGTATCTGCGGTTTCGCAAAAGGTTTCAAGGGAAAGCACTACTGTAGAATTTGCTCTGCGAACAATATTGAATGTGAAAAAATGACCATCGAAAATTCAACATTAATCAGAACATTTGAGAATTATGAAAAAGATGTTTTGAAAAACGATTTTTTTAATACTGGCATTCATGAAAATTGTATTTTTAATGAACTTGATAAATTTCACATTACTGAAAATATTACAGTGGATATAATGCATGATGTTTATGAAGGCATTGCGTCGTATATTCTGGGGAAAGTGCTGGAAACCCTTATAAACAATAAAATAATAACTCTAACTAATATTAATAATGCAATTGAACGTTTCCCATATAATGAAACCGAGAAACAAAACAAACCAAGATGTATCGGATTTTCTAACACATTAAAAGGAAAACGAAAATTAAAAATTAAACAATCAGCAGCCGAGATGTTATGTTTATCTCGATATTTAGGTCTAATGATTGGTCATCTCATTCCTAGAGAAAACAAACATTGGAAACTGTACCGCATTTTCAGGAAAATTATCGGTATAATCACTTTGCCTACATCAGATGAAAGCCGTGCAATTGAACTCGAAGGACTTATTCAAAAGTACAATTGTCTGTACATAAAATTATTTGATAAATTAAAACCTAAGATGCATATATGGGTTCACTATCCCAGATTCATAATGTTAAATGGCCCTTTACTTCAATTTTCTTCAATGAAATTTGAAAGAAAAAATGGTGAACTAAAACGATTTTTAATTGCAACTTCATGTAATATTAATTTACCAAAAACAATAGCCATAAGGCATCAATTGCAAGTTTGCTTCACTTCAGAGTTTTGTCAGCTTATGCAGAATGATTTTTCACTTGGACCAGTCATGCATAACGATGAAACTTCTGTTTTCGTTTCCCTTGTTCCAAAAGCTCAAATAAATGCCCCTGTTAAAAGTTTCAAAAATATTGAAATTCTGGGAAAAGAATTTTCTGATGGAACCATTTTTGTAACAAAATTTACGGACAAAGGTCCACAATTTGGTTGTTTGAAAAAAATATTTCAATGTAATAATAATATATATTTTCTGGCAAAACCAATGGAAATTAATTTTTTTAATCATTATTTTCATGCATATAATGTGTATAGTAACATAAGTGCAAGCGACATCTTAATTAATGTGAATTTATTACCAAGAATACCACCATGTTTAATTTTAAGAAAAGAGGGACAAGAATTAGTTGCCTCAAAATATGATTTGTAAAATGCGAAAATTATCTAATTTTGGAAATTATTTCTAAATATTTTATTAAAGAAAATTTTTAAAGAATCAAACATTAAAAATAAACACTATATTCATTTAAATTTATCTCTGCCATTAATGCTTAATTTCCATACATTTTGTTACAAGTTTATATTTTTCTATTTTACATATATTTTACAAAATTATATTATTCTAAAAATATTTTATAAAATATATCTCAAAAATATTGTACATAATCATTCTACATTTTTGAAAAGCAAATTTTTTATTACAAATTCAGTAAAAGTAATGACTATTTAATAAAATAATATTTCAGTTGTTTTAAAAAATTTATTTTTATATCTATTTTGTTTAACAGTTATAATTAAATATGCTAAATGAATTGTTAAATACTCTAACACTAGTATATTGTATATTGAGCATGCGCTTGAAATCTTAAAGAGTCAAAAATTATAAAACTAATCGGTTCCGCCAAACACACAGGTTTCTACCGTGTGTCCGGCGGAACTATAGGCTGGGCGCTAATAACGCTTTAAACCTGTGTCGAAGTACAGTACTAAAGCGTGATTTCAAGCTATGAGACTGTTAATCGCAAACTAAAATTCTGTGACACTTATTAGTAGGTTTTAACTGCGATTTCAAAGTATTTTACTATGTTTTTCAAGTTTAAATCCTATTACATTTTCCCACCGCATGGAACTATGCTATTTTATGGAATAAACCTGTGATTTTTTTTCCGTGTAGTTAGCCAAGAACCATCAAAAGAAACGGTAGAATTGACAAATGTGGAATCTTCGGTATTAAGTAGTTCTTCAAGTAAAAGTTTGGTCAATAATCTAGCACTTTATTAGTTTATTTAGCTAAGAAATTTGTCGCTGTGCGGGCAAACAACGGACAAATTTTATTAAAAGGAACTCAAATATATTCTTGCTTATTGAGTAAGTAGTATATTTTTGTAATAAAATTTTTTATTAGAATTTTCTTATTAACAGTTCTCTTAACTGTTAATTAATAAATTAACTATAATATAATAAAAATAATAAAAA
>JABFPM010001975.1:0-18102 GCA_022817325.1 Idris sp. 1 HC-2018
ATCTTTGATAATAGTAACTTGAGCTCCAGCATTTTTGCATACTTTGCTCCAAAAATCTGAGAAATTGGGATTTTCTTTGATTAAAGGAATCGCAATCGCGTAATCAGCAAAAGGTGTGTTGCTCTCTCGATCGTAACTTTCGAAATATTTATTTCTGTCCAAACTCCATCCAGACGGCAGTTCTTCTGGGTTCATTGAAATCCTTTTGTTCTGAAAATGTTTAAAATAATTAGTACATCAGATTCAATTTTTTTTCCCCTCTTTTTAATAAAACTTTTTTCTGTAATCTTTTTGTCTTTACTTTAAATTTATTTTAAAAAAATGTAAAATTAAATGTAAAAGTTTTACTTTTGACTTCAATTTGTTTCTTTTCTCTTAAATTTGTACTTCAGTTTTATTATTTTTTTCTGTATTTTTTCCTTTTCAGTTTTAAAAACTTACTTCCTGGCAGCACCTAATAACCCAATTATGGTTCAAAGCTTTAATCCCCAGCGAAAGACAGAGTATACTTTTGGCCGTGCAATTAGGCACATTCGTTATCAAGCGCGTATTTTCCAAGTCTTCCTGCGGGACATCCTCGACATTATCGTAAACCACTCCCCCAGCGTTTTTCAGCTGCTGCATCAGCCGTTCCCGAATAAACGGTATTTTCATCCACTCTTCCTCGATATCAGTTCCACTCTCTGTACCCGAAGAACCCTCCTCCAAACTTTTTCTGCTAATCTTCGTCTCATCAACGCAGCTCAGTATAAACGAGTAGCCGACAAAACAGTTGGCATTCTTCGGCGGGATTGGTCCCAGAACTCTGACAACAGCCGGGTCCTCCCCTTCGTTTTCCATGTTCTTTTTTCCTTTTCCCTTAATCTTGGCAGCTGTTTTCTTAGTCAGCAAATCCGTGGACGTGCTGTCGACCTCCTCCTGAACCCCCAGCAAACTTTTCTGCACCAGGTCCTCCGAGGAACTCCACTCGCTGGTCTCCTCTTTGGGCTGGGTGGACATCCCCGAAACCGAAGGCTGCTCCTCCATTTTATCCTCTTCAATTTTGTCTTTTTTTTTGCTGCTTGTCTCCTCTGCAGCAGCTAATTTTGACATCAAAGACTTCTTCGTAACAGAAGATGGCGTTCCAATTCCCCTCCTGGATCTGCGTTTACCGTCCACCAAGTTGTCCAGAGTCACATGAGTCGACGGTGTAGATGGCGCGCTCTTCACCTTGCCGGCGTTCATGTCTTCCTTCAGAGTCTGAACCTGGTCTGACGTCATCGAAATATTGGTAATGGGTACGTGAACAATTACAGAGTCATCGTCCAGTTCGATTGAGTAGAGCACACTGTCTTGCTCGTTTTTGCTCTTAGTAGCCCGGACCTTGCGGATAAATCCGGAGGAATCGAAGTCCATGTCAGGCGTGCTCGCATACACAGAGAGACCCTCTTTGAGGGTTCCCTGAACCGGCACGATGAAATCCTGGATCAGCAGCTTACTCTTGCCATCATAGAAGTTGACCTTGTACTTGGTTTTGGTCTTTTCCACTACTTTGCCAGGGTAGTAGTTGTTGTCCGACCACTTGGCGAACACCTGTTGACCAATTAGCTCGTCTTCGTCGTCGATTAACATTTTCACGGGGGTTCCCCGGGTGTCTCGTAAGGGTTGCGAGAGTTTGGACTGCTTGCTTGGGGTCGCTGACATTTCGTTGTCAGAATTGTCAGGAAGAAATTCTGGGGAAGCTACTCGGGGCTCGTAACCGTTGGACTTGAGGCCTGCTTTTGGAGTTTTTGTACTACGTGGCTTTCTCGCTGGGGTTTTTCGTTTCCTCGTGCTTTTTGGTGTCTGCTAAAGTAATAAACAGTAAATTAGACAAACTCAAAATATGTATTTTTTCAAACATTATGCTATTTTATATCATTTAATTTTAATGATACAAACCATGTGATCAAATTTTAGTACTTTGTTTCTAAATAAGTTTACTATAAAGTACACCTATACTTATTATTTATTTTTGTGCAGTAATTTTTACTTTTAAAAAACAACCATTGGTGAAAACAAAGGAGTGCTGCTAAAGCGGACAACCACATGTTATTTTGTAGATTATTAATAATTTTTACACCATTCGCAGGCTTTAACTTTAAACTTATTGGTTTTTATGTTTTTTTTATTTATGTAATATGATCTCACAAATAAAGATTAAACTTACTTTTTTTGAAAAATATGTTTTTTGTGTCTATTTTCAATTTATTGATTTTAAATTTCTACCAATGACATAATATGATCAGACAAAATTTGTGTAATCATATATTGTTCAAGTAACACGGAAAATACAAAAATGTGTATACTTATTATATTTAATTTATATGCTTATTAAATTCAATTTGTATACTTAATAATTTCAATTACCATTTTATTTTCGTTAATTTCAGAGTCACTTTTTTTATATCTGCTCTTTGTGTCAGGCGTGGACGTGGGCATGTCTTCCATCAGCTCCTCCATGGAGTCTGCAGCTGGATTGAAGCTGTTTACCAGTTCTGAGGCTGCAAAATTCAGCACCACTGACGTCATCAGTTGAGTGTTCTTCCAGTCTTTGAATTCGTTTTCCGAGCTTTTTGGTTGTTTCACAGCCCGAGGTACCGTGGACTTTGGAAAGGGGAACTGTACGCTGTCTTTATTTGTATTTCTCGCCGCCAGGGAGGCAGCACTTGACGCGGAACTGGAACTCGTTGTGGAGACCACGGACAATCTGGTGTTGGGCAGACTGAACATCTGCTGGCTGCTCATCACCGAGCCCGGCGAGCCCGTGTCCTTGGTCTCGTCGTTGCCAGAAATGTCTGCCAGGCACAAGTCCATGTCGGACCTGGCACCGCCACTAATATTGTGACGAGTCACAGGCTCGCAGTGCACGTTCAAGATTTCTTTCTGCAGGATGGTACCTTTGTCGAGGTTTACAAGACATTTCATTTTTACGTAGAAACCTGAAAATAACAAGTACAATTAACTTCTAAAGTAAAAAATCTTTTTTTGTTATTGTTGAATTGTAAAGGTACCGATTTCTTTTTCCATTTGGACGACTTTTGGATTTGGATTGGCTGCCTCATCAACTGACTTGGCACTTTGAAGACTGTTGTTGCCTGCTGGAATTTCCTCGATGTCACTGTCCCCAATACTTATGTGCGAGACATTATTGGTGAGTGTCCCCTCGGACGACGAGACGACCTTGTTCTCCAGGATGCCAACGATTTCTGAATCAGTATCGTCTGCAATTTCAATTATGTCCGTCAGACTGTTGCTGCTCTGGTCGAATTTCTTATCGTAGATCACCTCGATGGACATTCGACTTTTTTTCATGTTCGTTTCGGTCAAGTTCTCATTGTTCAGATCCTTGGTTCCATTCGTCAGGGTTACATTTTCCTTAGTAGATTTTGCTTCGATCTCAATTTTGTCAGTTTCCATTTGTTCAATTTCAGGCTCGTTTTTAATTTCACTATCGACTTCCATCTTTTCGGGATCAGATTTTTCGGGATCAGATTTTTCGTTATCGGTTTCGAGTTTTTCTGAAGCAGTTACGAAACTTTCATCGGTTACAGACTGGGAAACTTCAGTTTCCTTGACGATTTGCTGCACGGTTTGGGTGACTTCGTCATTCGCCTGGGGAATTGAGTCTTTTACAGGATTTTCATCCTTTTCGTCGTTTAATAAATTTTTTTCGAATTTTTCAGTCTTCTCTTCTACTTTTTCTTGTTCAACTTTTTTATTTTCCTCTTCAATTTTGTCATTTTCCTCTTCAACTTTTTTATTTTCCTCATCAACTTTGTCATTTTCTAATTCAACTTTTTTACTTTCCTCATCAACTTTATTATTTTCCTCATCAACTTTGTCATTTTCTAATTCAACTTTTTTACTTTCCTCATCAACTTTTTTATTTTCCTCATCAACTTTGTCATTTTCTAATTCAACTTTTTTACTTTCCTCTTGAACTTTTTTATTTTCCTCATCAACTTTGTCATTTTCTAATTCATCTTTTTTATTTTCAATTTCAGTTTGTTCTTTTTCAGTTACTTTACTATTTTCATCTTCTTTGTTTTTGTTTTCCTCAAAAGTTTGATTTTCTTTAACGACATCGTTTACTTTTTTCTCTTCATTAATTTTGTCCTCTACCTGCATTTCTTCTGGAACTTTTATCTCATGCTCCAAAATGTTGCTTTCAATTTCCTGAGTCTCAGGGATGACTTCGTCACTCAGATTGTTAACATCCTCCTTAGGGCTGTCCGCGACAAACATGTCGTCGTCTTCTTCCAAATTGCTCTTAGCACTCAGAGCATTGTCAGAGGATAATTTTCGTGCGACTTTGTGCAAGCTATTGTCATCCGAGTCAATTTTACGTTTTAGAGTCTTTGAAAAAGACAGATTCGCTCGCGTCACTGGTGACAGTGGCGGTGTACCCTCGATGAACTCGTCGTCGGAGTCACTTTTCTTCGCGCCATTTTCCTCGATTTCTGCTGTCGTTTGAGAATTTTCTTTTGGTGTGATTTTTTCTGTACCGTTGGTTTTTTCAGTGACACTGGATATTTCTTCAGAAATCACGTTATCGACTTTGGTGACATTTATAGAAGACAGGGAAAGTTCTTTTGAGTGGTCTTGTGAGTCTAAAAGTAAGTCGAAGTCTTGACTCTCGTGGAGACTTTGGTGTGAGACGATCGAAGAATTGTTTAGCTGCAGTTCCTCGGCGTTTTCGATAAAAGTGTCCTGCGTGTCGGGAATAACGTCATCGTCCTTTGGCATAGTTGACATTTTTATATTTTTTTCTCTTTTAAAGAAAAATCTGAAAGAAATTATCAAATTTTGAAGTCAAATATTTGAGGAATAACAAATTTAATATAAAAAATTAAAATTATAATTAATTAATAAATTTTAAATAAAATAAATTAATGAATAAAGTATTAAATTTAAAAACTTTCTTTTACAAAAATTGATTCTTATTGGTATGGTTTTTTTTTAAATGCTGAACAAAAAAAGGATTTTAAAATTTTCAGTCGAGTTTAAGCAAAATCACAAACAGAATTTTAAGTAAATATTTTTGATATAACTTTATTTGAATACACTAGTCATTGTAAGTTTTTTGATGATTTGTCACAGTCGACATTTTTTTAGCACACTGTTTTCATTTGTTTTATATATATATATATATATATATATAATATATATTACTTTAAAAAAATAGTTATACAAATTAAATGTGCAATAAATTAAACTTCTAAAAATAATATTATTAACATTACCTTGCCAATGTTTATTTATTTTGTAAATTTAAAAATTAGGTAAACTTGAAACACACAATATTGACATAAACAGAAAAAAAAGTTTTAATTTCTTAAATATTTTGACAAAATTACAAAAATGCATAATAATTCAATAAAAATAAAAACGTAAAACTCTGTTATCATGTTTTTATTATTCTTCTTCTTCTAGCATTGAATCGCGAAAGATAATAGTCGTCACAATTTCTTTTTGCATAACATTAATTATAAAACATTTAACGTTTTTTTTCGTGACTGTTCAAAGTACAAAATAAAAATCGCCAAATTTTAAATAATTAAATTATCAACTTAAAAAATAAAATGAAACACACAATTTTTAAATAAAAGTTTCAAATTATTTAAAAAAATTGCAAAAAGAAACTTTAACTTTGTTAATTTTATTAATATTAAATTTATTTTTTATTACAAAAAGTAATTGAAAAACGTCAAACCTTTTGTGGAATTATAACCTGGATGAAAATGTAGCTCTTAAATATTACTCAATCAGTCATTTTAAGACGCATGAGAAAACACGCTTGCAAATCGATGCTCGTGATTTAATTGCAAAGCAATTATGGCTAAGCCGGCTTAATCACAAAAGTAAAAATTAAGTTTTTGTTGTAAACAACATGAAAACACCAAGTCACCGGCAGCAAACTCCAGACGACTGTAATTTTTTTGCACACAAAATAAGAAAAATGTCGAAAATAATTGACGAGCGAATAGTATGTATGTATAATGAACGATGCCGGCAAACAAATTTGTTTCGTCGCTTTTAACCAGGGGTCGTCGTGCAATGTGATCACACTCCCGCGCTTTAAAAAAATGTCACAACGATTAGCTGCAAGAATTCAAATGCAGATGGCGCTATTTGAATGTTATTTTTTAATCAAAAAATATTTCATTAAAAATAAATAATTTGCAATTATAACTTTTTACAAGAATAACATTTAAAACATTTAAAAAAAATTGTACAACTGCAAATTTTTAAAAGTATGAAAAATTATTTTGTACAACAAAATAAAAAATATGTGACTTCAAGTTTTTAAAAGTATACAATTTAATATGTTTGTTTTTTTACAAATGAAACACTAACATGGTACACAAAAAGTATAAACAAAGCAAAGTCAAGTTTTAATTCTGAAAAATATATTTATACATGAATTTTTGCCATGCAATATTCAAAACGAAGTAATACATTTTTTTAAACCACAGAAAAACAGATTCAATAATACTTCTAAATTTTAATAATCATAAATAATAATTTCAATCTCATTATTTTTTTCAAACATTAGCAAAGACTTTTTATAAAATAAAACATAGATCAATCGTTTATCACAACAAATAATCATTTCTTTTAGTAAACAAAAATCAAACTCCTTTTAAAATAACTCAGAATGCAAAATCTCATAGACCATATTGTGTCTAAAGCAGGGCATATTTTTCTGCGAAAAAGTGATTTTTTTTCTAGCAGTGATGCGGTTCACAAACATGCAAACAAAGACTCCACAGTCACTGGCATTTTCCTGCAAAGGGATGTCCTTTGCGTTCTCCAATTTCCAGCCCTTTGTGTCAAAGCGTTTCTTTTTCTTGTCCCACATTTCGTCTTTCAAATAATTCAACAGCAGCGTCAAACACTGCCTGTTGTACCGGCCCATGCTGTCGTAGTATCGCATAATATTTTTGTCCAAATCAATTATAACGACACACCAGTGTTCCCCGGTGTGGATTGGCACAATCAAAAAGGTGTGCTCGAAGATGTTCACGTTTTTCGTCCACGTTGACAGGGACTGGAAACGGTCTTTCTTGAGTTTAGGATAAAAAAACGTGTTCATTGCGTAAACGCTCGAATATTTTGGCTGCTTGCTGCGCTCGACGATGAGGTTCATGTAAAAGTTGATGATGTTGCCGTTGAGCCAGTTAAGATCCTCCAAGGTGGCCAGGTCACACTGCTTGATCTGGTAGCCGAAATTGATGACCATCTCTTTGTCAGGAACCTTTTGTCTCCACACATTTTTGACTTTGCTGAGCATGGATAGAGTGAGATTATTGTTGCTGATCAACTCGAGGTTGGCTTTTTGCTCGATGAGTCGTCTGGATTGTCGAACAGGCTCTGTTACTTTCTGTTTCGGCAATTTTTTCTTAAGAGATTTACGCTTTTTTGTTACAGGAATGCTTTTGAAATTTTGGTTTGGTTTCATCTTTACTATATTTGGTTTTTTTTGCTTTTTTGTTGGGGTGACAACAATTTTGTGGTGAAATTGCCAGATTTATGATTAACTGGAAGAAAAATAAATAATTAGTGTTTGGGAAATTTGAAGTTACAGATATCCCCCGCTTAACGCGGTACTTGTACAACACGGTTTCGCTTTTACGCGGTTGAAAAATTTAGACCATCTCTCATATAACGCGGAAAAAGGCTCACTTTTACGCGATTTCAAAATCACATTGTGAAAAATTTGTATATTTCATTTTTTTCGTAAGAATTATTTTTATTTAAAATAGCTTTTGAGAACGTTTAAAAAAACCCTTTAACGCCCCAAAACGTTCGAGAAGGCCTTCAGTTGGCTAAACAACTTGGAAATCTTTTTTCAAGGATAGATCCTTCTACAGAAAGAAGTGAAAAGTTCAACAGAGAATTTCGTCATTGTTTAACGTCATTTAAAGAAATTAATACAATTTTGAAAAAAACCGAAAGCTAAAGAAAATGACAGATTACTTTACTCAGAAAATTTCTTTAATATTTAACATATTTTTAATCGTTATTAAGAATCGCTTTGTGAAATTATTGTTTATTGTTTACCCGGAAAATTTTATTTTTATAAATATTTATTATAATACTCTTAAATGTATTAATGTATTCTATTAAATAACAATAATCTTATTTTAGTAAATAATAGCAATAAATAATAATAAAGCAATTTTGTTTATATATAATGAATATAATTAAATTAAATTATAGTAAAAATAACGAAAATATTTAAATCTTTGGAACCGAATTCCTATTTTCCCATTTATCCTTAGTCTCGTATAACGCGGTTTCGCATAATGTGTTGTTTTTCCGGAACTTAACTATCGCGTTAAGCGAGGGATACCTGTATAAAATTATTCAAATATATTTTATTACTGTTGAAATTGAGAGATTCATTTTTAAAACCTAAGTGACAAATTTTTCATTTTTTAATTGCATGTATTTTGATTTAATTTATTGTTTAATAAAGTTTTAATTTAAAATATTAAGTAAAAACTTTATTTATTAAGTAAAAAATTTTTGTCACTTTTATTTTCATTTACTTTAGTTTTAATTTGAAGTATAAAGTAAAAACTTATTACTTTTTGGTTTATTGAAAAAAGGATATAAGTAAAGTTTAGTTTTTGTTTATTTGTTTAAACAAATATCAGAATTGTTACATAACTCCGGCACATCACAGAAATGCATTTTTGTTAGTAATATACATATAAAGAGGAGTTGCTAACGGTTTTTTTTGTTTTTTGAAACGAAAATAAATGTTTCAATAAATTCAAGATGTTTTTCTTTTTCAATAAGAAAGTTTTATAAACTGTAAATAAAAAAAATTATTTAAATTAAATTGTAATTACAAATAAAACATAATAAATAAAATTTTCATCATTAAAAAATGGTTAAATTCTCATTTTTTCAGTTACTAAATTTAAAACGTATACGCAGTAAAAGTTTTTTTTACCTAAATTGAAGAATATCGCCAGTTTTTTCTTTTGTTTTGTTTTATTAGAATAAATATAACCAGTTTCGTAAAAGGTCCGTTAACAAAATCTGAAGTTAATTTTTAAAAATGGCAAAGTTTGGCAAAAAACCTCACCACTTTAAAATTCTGTAATTTTTTAATTTGAACAAAAAATTGCTGATGTTTTTAAAAAAACAATATAATTTGTTTATTGCAAATTACCTTTTTGAATTGGATTGGAAAGTTCTTTCTTCGTTTGAATGATCAACCTTTTTCTCTAACAAATATTACAGAATAACTAATTTGCAGATAAAAATTTTATGTAACCCCTATCAACACACAAAGAAACACAAAAGTAAATATCACTAAATTACACAAATTCAAAAGTTTATTTGGTTGGCAATAATGTTTTTTTTCACCATTATAGAGCGAGAAAGAAAATGCAGCTAGTTTTTTGTTAAAAAAAAAACAATAAATGTCGAAAATGTTAAAATTTAAAAATAAACCTTTTTGGGATTATAAAAAAAATCATAAAAACAATTTTATTTTACATAACAATCTATTTCTTCATTATACAATAGTAGAAGGTAAAATTTACACTTTTCGAAATCTACAAATCAGATCGCACTCCTGCTCCAGGTCCAGGAGGCGGTGTGTTCAGAGAAGTAAGTTTGTGTGACGGTTCAGCTGCGCATCTTTCGCGATTTTGCGGACCTGCTGGGGGTCTTTCACCTCGTTTCAGTGCATCTATTATCGCCTTTGTTGTTTCAGCTGACAGATCCTCCTGAAAAAATAAAATGTATACATATAAACAAATGAGTTTTTGAAAATTAAATATTAATGTTTTAAGAATAAATGTCAGAAATTTAAATCTTAACGGTTTTTTTTTATAAAGAATGTCTATTTTCTTTATATTTTACAAATCAACTTTTGAAAATTAAAAATAAATAATTCCTTAAAATGTGTTTTTTAACTTTAAAATCCGTTAATATTTTATAAGCAAATTTGTGAAATTTAAAATGTAACAGTTTTTTCATAAACTATTTCTATTTTCTTCAAAAGCCTTTAATATTTCACAAACACATTCAAAAGCTAACATTTATTTTGTACAAAACACTTTTTCCTCAACAAACTTACATAATAATCATCATTGACTTGCAGCATAGGCGCATTAACACAAGCTCCGAGACACTCCACCTCAGATACGGAGAACAATTTGTCCTGTGACATACCTCCGACTTCACACTTTGTTTCTTGAACAACCGTGTTGAGAATCGAATCGGAATCTCGCAGCCAGCAGGGAGTGCAAGTGCAAATCATTACGTGGTACTTTCCCATGGGTCTTCTGTTGAACATCGTGTAGAAGGTCGCGACCTCGTAAACACGCATGTTTGGTAGCTCCAAAATCTCCGCCACCTTGTGCATGGCCGACAGAGGCAGCCAGCCATGCTGACGCTGAGCAATGTCCAGCATGGGGATCATTGCTCCACGCTTGTGACCCTCCGGATAAATTTTTAACAAGGCATCAATTCGCTTTTTGTTTTCCTCTGTGAACTCAAACGGAATATTTGGGTTATCTTCCTCGGAGTCTCTATGCTGAAAAAATTATTTTCATTTTAGTAATAAACAAAATGTTATAACATTTTTTTAGATTGTAATTATAATTTAAAAAAAAGTTTTTTTTCTTATTTTTTTTAGAATAAAATATGTACTTACGACAAATAGTTGGTCCGAACGTTGTATTACTGACGAATGTAAAGCTCTCAAACCTTGCGAGGGCTAAAAATTAAACAATATATAACAATAAAAACGTTGACAAATAATAATTTTAAAATAAAAATGGCATTTTTTAATAATTATTATTATTTTAGAAACAATAAATGCAGTTAGTATATTTGTTATTTGAATGTTTATATGCATGGCAGTATTGCAAATTATTGCACTGCAAAGAACGTCAAAGTAAATTATGTAATACAAAAAAACCGTTGAAAGGATTCTGGTGGTTATAATTTTCAACATACCGTAAGATTGCAGAGTTTTCTCAAAGATGCCAACATTTTGTTCGTCAATTAACGGATTTTTGTTTAAAATAAATAAGTGTTTCTGAGTAAACTAAATTTAGTGCAGCCGACCAACCTAAAACCTGTATTTTGTGTTTTAATAACAGCTGATGGATCAATATAAAAAAGTGTCGGTAATTTACCGACAGAATTGACAGTTGTTATTTTTTACTCCAAAATGTATGAAAAATCCAACAAATTAGAATTAATAAACTTTTATTTTCTTTTTTGGTATACTTTACTAAATTATATACAAATACTTTAGTCTTTTTTATAAATTCTACAAAACTGACGGGAAAATTCAAATTTCCCACTTTTAATTTAAAAAAAAAATTTTGGTGCAGGATTAATAAGGCAAATGCTTATAAAAATCTTCTCTTCAATATATTAAACATTCTCACTTTCCTCCTAACAAGCCAATACAAAAAATATATAACATTGTAATTTATTTTTAATAATAAATCACGGATTGTACCAATCCAAAAACAGCAACGAAAATGACATAACCAGCAAGAAAAAGAGCATCCAAGCCCTTAGCCCGGCGTTCCTCTGTATCGCCTGTCTGATCTGCTCGTTCGCCTCCTTAACATTTTCTGTCGAGCCCACGACGGTCGTCATTATCCGATCCAAGTTCTTGTCCTGGTCCAGCACCTTCTCCGTAAACATCTCCTGCAGCTCCGCGATGTGCACGACCTTGCTCTCGAGCTGTCTCACTTCCTCCGTCACCGTGCTCAGCTCGTGAAACAGGTGCTCATTCTCAGACTCCAAAAGCTGTACGTCCTCTGGCGACAGCTCATCCTCGTAGTACTGACTGTTCCCGCTGGCGCTCACGTCGCCGTTCAGTTCCTGAATCTTAAATGAGTTTACATTGTCCTGAATTTTGTCTTGAATTTTAAATAAATTTACTTCCTCAAGTTTATTGATTTCTTGATTTTTGGATAAATGTATTTGTTGACTTTTATTTAGTTCCTGGCTTTTTTCCTGGGAAACTTCGACCTTTAGTCGGCTCAGCCTACGTTTTTCAACAGCTCGTTTTATCCTGATGGCTCGTTGCTCGGAATAAATTTTGCATACATTTTTCAGGTAGTTGTCCATGAGGGCCAAACTGAGCTCATGGTGCTCGATGTTTTGAGGGGAAACCTGCTCGTAGCTCTGAGCGACTTCGCGTTTCATGTCACGAATCAGCTGGGAACAGGTGCTGATGATCTGCTGGCCGCCAGAGTCAAGTTCGTCACGTTCTGCGTCGGTCATTCGGCATTTGCCGATGCTGGTGAGGTGCTGCGAGACGTTTAGGTAAGCTGTGCGCTTGTCCAGCAGCAGCTCGTGGAGACTGTTAATTTGCTTGATTATTGTTTGTGCTTTTTGGAGGAACGCACTTTTTGACTTGCTGACTTCTTTTTTTGGCACCTTGACGTCCCCAAGGTGCTTGTTTCGCAGACTCACTGTGCGTACGTTGGCTCGGAAGAAGGCTGTGATATCCATTTTAAATTAAGTTCTGAAAATAAAAGGTAAGTGATAATTGAAATAAACATAAATTTGTAAACATGTTTTTACGAGTTTTTTTACCACCTATGAGAGAAAATTTTGCAACAGTTATCAAGTTTAAAATAAACGTTTGTTCATTTTCTTTGAATTTGAATTTCTATTTTAAAAAACTTAACCTCGAAAATTGAATTTAAAAATACTAACAGTTCAAATTTAATTAATGTGTAACAATGACTTTTTTTTATTATTTATTTATTTATTTATTTATTACAATAATAACATCTAACTGTCAGATATCACGTTTAAAGTTAAAACCAACTTTTAAAGACTCAAATTTTGAAAAATTATTAAAGTTTAAAGTAAATGTTTCCAAATTAATAAATTAATAAAAAATTGTGTTTATTTGATTTGGATTTAATTGTTGTTTTAGTTTAAAAAAAACCTAACCTCAACAATAAATTTTATATTTACCCTTTAATTATTGTGTAACAGTAATTTTTTGTTTGTTGGACAACAATAACAACAAACTGTCAGATCTGAAATTTGAGGTTAAATCCAACTGTCAAAGTTCAAACTTAATAAAAATTAATGCAAAAAATATTTGTAAATATTTCTTTGTCAATATGTCAACACTTTTGGCGAAAGTTGTGTGTTTTTAATTCGAGGCTTAGGTTTTGTGTACTGTCGTACTGGTACATGACGTGTAGTCTGCGCAGGACACAAAAACTTAAGACACCATATGGGCCAAAGTAAGAGCTCTGCAGTGCTGCGTTTTTAAGTCGATACACAAAATGGCACGTCAGCAGCAACAGCCGCAAACAGATATCGATGAATTGTTTGACGTGAAAAATCATTTTTACATTGGAAATTATCAGCAATGTATCAACGAGACACAAAAAATCAAGGTACATAACTGTCAGTATTTTTTCTTTTGTACTAGCAGTATAATTTAGTTTCTCACAAAATATAACCTTAAATTTACACGTCAAAATGTACTGCAAAAAATGTAAAATTTAACTGACAGTTTATTTTTTTTTTTAAATTCAAAATTTAACGGACAATTGCTTGTTTTTAAATGTATAAATGATATGTATTTTAGTTATGATTGTTTTTAATTTTGATTGAAATTAATTTAAAATTTTTGACAGCCATCCTCGCAGGAGGTGGCCTTGGAACGCAACGCATTTTTGTACCGGGCTTACATAGCCCAGCGAAAGTTTCGTGTCGTTCTCGACGAGATCAACAGTGCTTCACCTGAAGAGCTGCAGCCGTTAAAAAAGTTGGCTGAATACTTTGCAAGTCCGAGTCGACGAGAGGCCATAGTCGCAGAGCTGGATAAGACCACAAACTCTTCGAACTGTAATTTCACCATTGTCGCGGCGACAATTTATTATCACGAAAAAAATCTCGAAAGTGCGTTGAGAATTTTGCGCAATGCCGACCATTTGGAATGCATGGCACTGACTCTGCAAATTTATCTGAAAATGGATCGTCCTGACATGGCTCGCAAGGAACTGAAGAGCATGCAGGAGAAGGACGACGATGCCACGTTAACGCAGCTGGCTCAGGCCTGGCACAATATTTATATTGGTGGAGACAGGCTGCAGGATGCTTATTATATATTTCAGGTAAAGCAATTAACAACAAATAAGTTTAAACTAAAAATATTTCGTTTAATTACTTTAGTTAGTATATTAAGTTTATTTGCTTTATTTTGTTTATTTACATTATTCACTTAATTTAGCACATTTAATTTTTTCAGTTAATTTACTGTACGTCACAGGTGCTCAGTAAACGTAAAATATCGTATGCAACACGAAAAATAAATAGTAAATTCCAATTAGAAAATTCACTTTCATCTCCCTTGTTGCATAATATACTATTATTAACTATATTTAATTTATTCGCTTTTTTATTCATTTAATTTATTTGCTTTAGTTTTAATTTTAAGGCGATACACATTCATATCATTATAAATTAATATACAAATTTCAATTATTTAGCCAATTTAGGTTATTTAATATATTTATTTAATTTACTTTTTTCATTATATTTAGTTAATTTCGTTTATTAAGTACATTTAGTTAATTTACTTTAATTAATTTATTTAAATTATTTTGTTTAAATATTTTTGCAGGAAATGATTGACAAATATTCAAGCACAAGCATGCTGTTAAATGGCCAAGCAACTTGTTTTATTGGACAAGGCAAATACGAAGAAGCTGAAGTGGCTCTACAGGAATCTCTGGAAAAGGACAGCAACAATCCAGACACGCTTATCAATATGATTGTTCTTTGTCAGCACATGGGCAAGCCCCCAGAAGTTGCCAATCGCTATCTGAGCCAGCTCAAAGACTCGCACATGGAGCATCCTTTTGTTAAAGAGTATTTGCAGAAAGAAACGGAATTTGACAAATTGTGCAAGGTCTACAGCACAAACTGAAAAAATTTGGCAAATCAGCTAGTTGTATGTGGGCACCTTTTTTAGATCAAAATAAAAAAAAAGTGTTCTGTGAACATTTAACATCCAGCAATAATCAAATTTTATTACCATTTTCTAAAGTAAACAGCAATTTGTATTAAAAATAAGTACAATTCTAAACATATTATTTGTATGATAAGTGTAGTTAAAATTTCTTATTATCAACTTTATAATGTTAGTGGGGCTCACATACAAGTTTGATCTACGTCATTCCGTGGATTGATGCAAATCCTGCCAGACTATCTATCTGCCAATAAAGTATTTTTAGTTTCCATCGGTAAAATATTGAAGATTTGTAATAACTTAAATACAATTTAGTTAATTCATTGTGCAAATGGAGAAATTTTATGAAAATATACGAGTAATGTTTATGATAATTTGTCTTGATTTTTTACATAATAAACTTTTTTTTACCATTTTTGAAAAATAGATTACAATAAACATTTGATATACAAATCAATGAATAAATTTTTTCACATTCAAATTTGTTCAAAAAAATTTGTTCATTAAATTGACAAAGTATACTTTTGAATATTCTAAAATCTTATTTTTGGCATTTCTGATGAGGAAATATATAATTTCGAAACGTTAAAGTACAATAGTATTATTAATTTATTAGTTCTTAATTAAAGACAATTTTTATATGAATGTTATATTTTGAACATATATTGATGGAACATTAATGGTTACACAATTTATTTGATATTCAAGTTAATTTTTAAAAAATGTACTTTGAAATAAATAAGTAAAACTTTCTTACTGAAACTAAAATATAAAATGTTAAAAAAAAAAACAATAATAAAAGTAAATTAGTTTATCAGAAAAATATGTATTGGAAAAAAATAAATAACATCTACATCTTTAAGCAACTACATCTTTAATTGAAATTTTTCAATAGTATTAAATTGAAAAAAAGAAAATTTTTAAAAGAATTTAAATTGTCTAGAAAATATAATAATACAAGTACATTTAATAATTACTTTGAAAAGAAAATAAATGTCAAGTTTCACGCTTGTATTGATTTTCTTTAATGGAAACCAATGAACAAAAGCAATCAACTTGAAATAAAAAAAGTACTTTCCATTTTTAGATTTAATGACCAAACAATTGCTATAATAACGATAAGCACAATTTTTAACACCGGTGTTAAATGTCACTTATTTTTATATAAAGTTATCGTGCGTTATCGCAAATGCGTTGTATCTGCCAATTTTTTTTATTATTATTAAAAACAAACAGATAAGCTGATGCTTTCCTGTTTCCATGGTTACTTGAAAATGTATTAAACTAAATTACTACATAATTTGAACTAAAATCGTTCTAAAAAAGATTAATTTGAAATAAAAACAATCGTTGCACACTCGTTAAAGTTTATCTATAATATACAAAATAATATACATTTCATATACACTCTTTTTCAAATATAATATGATACACTTTTACATTTTAAAATCTTCAGTAACTTTTCTTTTTTATTGTACATACACGCCCTTAAAATATGTCTTTTCATAATTGTAACATTAAAAAAAGTACACTTGTCTCTAAAAATAATGATCAATATTTCAAATAAAAAATGAAAAATATGTTTCTGCAAAAATACTGATTCTGATATCTATCAAAAGTATTTATCATCAAACCCCAAAAGCTTTCAAGTCTCGTTTCTTGAGTTGCGTAAAATGCGTTTCTATTATCACATCGGAAGTTGCACTAATAGTCTTTTCAGTGAAGTCTTGTTGCAAAAGATAAGCGTTAGTCTTGATCAGTTCCTCGACTTGGTTTTGCGGCAGCAAGGTAACTTGTTGACTTTTTTCCTCTCCAATTTTGTTAACATCATCTACAAAATTATTATCACTATTCTCTGGACAATTATTAGCCTGACATTTCGTTTCATCTTCGTTTTTATTTTTGTCCAAATCTTTTACTACATTACGCTTTTTTCGGTCACTTTTGTGCAAAATGTCTCGTGTTGATTTCAACTTTTCGCTCTCAGTACTTTTCAACTTCAAATTTGTCTGGTTGTTCATTTTCAGAACAATTGGGATCGGCATTTCGCTGATTTTATTTGTCATTTTTTCGAAACTCAAATTTGTTTCTGACAAAATTTGAGCGTTTGTTACATTTTTCATTGAGTCAACCTTTTTTGTCAGAGCACCCAGAATGTGGTCGCCAACTTTTGGTACTTCTGGTTTTTCATGATCATTTTTTGTATCCTCGTTTAACTTTGATTTGGAATTAATTTTGTCTTCAGATTTTTTATCAGAATCAGCATTGTGAATGACTTCTTCGATGCCTTTTTTCTGCTCCTTAATGTCCTCCAAAATTTCTTTAGTCTCTTTTAAGATTTTAATTTGTTCCTGTTTGTGTTTCTCGAGAGTCTCTCGGAGTTCCTCCTGACGTTTCAATTTTTCTTGCTTCTCGAGGTCAGCCTCGGCAGCCAGTTCGGATTCTTCTTTTTGAATTGCGTCAATGTTGATCAAATTATTGTTATTGTTAACGTTCACATCTTTCACTGTTTCCTTGTCCTTTTGTTCAGTTCGTTTGATCTCTGATTGAACTCTTTCGACTTTTGCTGTTTTGTCAACTTCATTTTCGTTTTTCCCCAATTCTTTGCTGAATTTTGGATGCATTGTTACGATACTTTGAGCAGGCTCTTTTGGCTTCTCTTTGTCAACTGGAACAAAAGGCTTCGAAGCAAGGTCAGCTTCTTTTGGTGGTTTTAAGTCTAATTGAATTTTGGTATCTGAAAAAATAATCAACTCTTTAGAATTGTGAATACAAAAATATAAAATAAAGTGCTACTTTTTTGTACTTATTTTAATTTCGATATTTGGTAGTTTTGATGGAATTATTATGAATGAAAAATAAAATAAAGTTTTGTTTTTTATTTTACCTTTGATATTTGGCAGTTTTAATATATTTTCTTCGATGTTCAAAGGAATGTGATGAACTTGATTGAGAAATTCATTGCTCATTGAAGCTTTGTTGTTGGTTGACTCTTCCATTGCATACAAATTTGCATAAGTTCCAAGAGTCAGAATCCAAACTCCAATTAAGACTATAATCTACAAGATATTTAAATTTTAATTATT
>JABFPM010001976.1:0-18101 GCA_022817325.1 Idris sp. 1 HC-2018
TATAATATTGACGAATGTCCTACAAATCTCATACATGAGATTTGTTTACATGATCAGAACATGCATTTTGAAATCACGCATAGGACATACATAGGGTTTGTTTACATAGTTAAAACATGTATGGATACTTCATGTATGAAATTTTACAAGGTCCATGCATGACTATCATCATGTATGGGTCATGTATAGCTTGAAGAGTTTGACCGAGAATGGAACTCGAGACTCCGAGGTGTTAAGCTAGAGCTCTAACACCTGAACCACAGAAACTTATAATAGTGTATGTAAATATCATACACATAATCTTTAAGCCATGCATGTCCCATGCGTGATTTCAAAATGCATGTTCTGATCATGTAAACAAAGTTCATGTATGGGATTTGTAGGACATTCGTCAATATTATACATGGTGAACATGCATGGTTCAAGTATTTCAAATCCATGCATGAAACATATATGAAATCGCTGAAAAAATTTTCACGGGTGCATCGAAAATTTAGTCAAATACACACTAATTAGATAACTTTTTATTTAAAACATAATGTTTAAATTATGTTGGTACCATTAGAAACTGTTATACTTTCAAATGGATTATTTTAAAAACTTAAAATTGCATATTTATTATTTTAATTTAAATGATTGTTTCGGTTGTCATTTTGATTAGTTTGCCACGGTAGGAAAACCATAACTAATATTAATTTCATCTTAATGTACAGATTAATCATTAATCAGCTGATAAAATTGCAATAATTACCTAATAATAAGGAAATTGTATTAGGTAAAAAGATTGAAAAAAAAAACTTTTTAGTGAAACAAAAACTGTTAAACATATGCTTGTCTTATTCCAAAAACTGACTTCGTTGCAGTGTTGTTTAATTCTCGCTAGGTTGCGAAATCAATATTTGATTAACTGTCAAAGTTTTTCGAGCACAGTGACAAATGAATGTTTTTACAGCATTTCAATTTTAAACGCCAAATTTTCATATTCTGTCACCTTTTCTTTTGCAGAGTTGACAATTTTTTTATTTGTCAAATACACCTTTGGAATAAATTATGATCATAAAATATAGGGGTCAAATCAACTTGATTCAATTTTGCGGACAAAAAACATGAAAGTTAAGTGTTCTTTTTTTATTACTTTTATTTTTACCAATTTCTTGTATCCATTTGTCCGACAACTTTGCAGACGCTATTCGAGTACAATACTTTAATAAAGGTATAGAAAATACAGGATAAGAAATTCTTTTGTCTCAAATGCAATTCAAAGGTCAAATTGAAAAATGCCGTATCGTTAGCTCAATTATTGCACGAGTAATTTAGAAAATTACTGGAAATTAGGTTTATATAGTTTTTTTACAGAAAAAAAATCTTTTTTTATTATTTTATTTTTATTAAAACATAATATAACGTAATAAAGTAAAACAATACATTTAAATAATTAAATTATAAATTAATAAAAGAGTTAAGTAGAAAAATTTAAGTTTGGTCAGACCAATAAAAAGCAGCAAATTTATGAAGAGTTTTTTTCGTGAAGCAAAAGCAGTAATGTTAATATAAATTTAATAATGTCAATTAAAATAAATCCGTGCGCAGGTATCTAAGTGAAAGAAATGCCCTGGCAAAATTCATTCGTTGATATAATTATAAAAAAGGCCAGATTCAGTAACTTGTTTGAGCAACCGCGAAAGCAGGAATAAAGTATTCGGTGAATTAGTTCGACTTCTTCCTTTTTATTTTTTTCTTACTGAAAGAAATGTGGCCAGTCATAATACTCCGGAGTCTCGTTAAGGAAATCCACTTAGCTGAAACCATCATTTATATTGTTTTCCAGTACCACCGGATATAGTTGATGGAGAGTTTTCCAGCACGGATCTATCGGTGCAAGAGGGAGAAAATGCGACGCTGAATTGCAACGCCACCGGTAGACCGACGCCAAGGATCTCCTGGAAACGAGAAGACAGTAAAAAAATTTTAATTCGAACAGGTATGGCTCCGGAAAATAGATTTGTTACTCAGAAAGCTCGTCGGTGACAAATCAAGGTTGCAAATCAGACGACTAAATTTAATTTTTTTTCTCCCTCTCTCCAATAAAGGCTTGATCAAATGTTTCTACCTAAAATGATTTTCTACGATTCCTTTCAAAACGGCTTAATTAAAAAAAAACAAATAAAAAAATAAAAAAATTACATGAACGTCAGCTCAAATTTAAAGTCGATCAACTGTTCTATAAGATAAACCTTAAAAAAATAAATTTAAAACGTTTGTTTTAAATCTAATAAAGTATTTGGTCGATTACTGTTAAATTTTGTTTATTATAAATTTAATACTATAGAAATATTTGAATATTAAATTTATCCAATTAGGACACTTGTGTAAATATAATTTTTGTTAATGGCTATAAATAGTAAAATTTGTAAGGTTTGTTTTAGAATGATCAAAACCTTTTTCATTCATCAAATTTTATTCATAAAAACACATAAATCTGTTTAAAAACATAACAATAAAATACGAAACACAAACATTTCAAATTTCCCATTAACTGACAACATAATCATTTGAATTTTAGTTCCGCGGACTTTCTTAAAACGTGCATTGATAGTAGATCTGCATAAGTTTCCTCGCAATTCAACGAATACATTTTCACTTTTAGAGAACATTCAGTCTCTAAACACACACTAAATTTACATGCACCCACGTTGAATTAACATTAAATTCATAATCCTCTTTAATTTGACGCAGATTCTAACACAGTTTTAATCCACAAGTTATTAAATACAATTAATTTGCCTTTACAAAATCATTATATTTATATTACATAAAATAAAAGAAAAAACTTCCGAGAAAATTGCCGAGAAAAATTATATAGTCGATATTGTATAACAAGCGAGTTTACGTGGATATAACTTGTGCCAGGTATTTATGTGGTATCAATAAAACCTACGGATTACTCGATATGACCAAAAAATATCCGCAAGCGGAGAAAAATGGCCGGATCAATCAGACGGTATAACTTTGTTGGCGCAAACTATTCCGATTGCCGTATTATTTACAAACACATATGTGAAACAATTTCAAGTGGCTCGTATAATACTGCATTTTCGTCTCCTTGATATCAAAAATAATAATAATAATAAACCCACTATGTTTACGATTTCTAAAATTGAAATCTGTTTGTACTTTGGCCTTATAATAGAAATTTACCCAACTATAATTGAGTTGTGACCCAATTATTGACCAATAATATTGCTCTGGGCCCCAGCAATATCATCCGGTTTAATCCACTTGAATCCTCAAGATTATGCTTTCCATTAAAACTTATTCCCTAAAAAAGTCTAATTTAAGGTTTTCAAAAAATGGTCAAATATATTTTACTTTTTGAACAGTACAGAAAATTAAATTGACTTTTTAGAAAAAGTTGACATTTTTCCGATAACAAAATATAAAATTCATTTAGCGGGATATTTTAAATCAAATTATATGATATTGTCACTAAATTTGTACAGGGGAAAGGCTATGTATATATATATATATATATATAATGATAATGATGAACAATTAGGTGCATAACTTGCGCAGTTACCGGGACGAAGTAATGTAGTCTGGATGCGTGAGCAGGCCACCGCTTAGACACGTACTTGGTCTTTAGCTGTTTCATCTACAGGACATCGATATTCTGCCTTGCCATGTCTACGACCCAAATACGAAACGTTGCTTATTCACTGATTAATCAACAGAGTTATGCTCGATTGAAATAGTTATGACCATATTTTATAGACAACAAATATTCGCATATAGATTTCCCTATTACATTAAGACATTAGTTTCTAATAAAATCATTCATAAATCATGTTTGATTGATTTACGCTTTACGTGCAAGTAATAGTTATTGCTTTTCCTAACTTGAAATGAAAATTTGTATTAAGAAAAGCTCTAAGAAATGCTTTTATTTTAATATTTTAATAAAGTATGCTTGAAACAAAAATGTATTGCATTTATAAGAAAAACAAAAGACAATCAGAAACCTTTTTGTGAATAACTGAAGTAATTGTTATAATTACATAAAATTGAAGGAGTTGAAATTCAATTTGTGTACTTATTTATAAACTTTAATTATAAACCATTTTTGCGAGTAAAATACTCCAAAAATAGTACACCTAATAATTAACATCAATTATATTATTTTTTTCTTTCTTTTTTTGATATATTAGAGGAGGTTTTAACAATGGAAATATCAAATGAAATTACATGTAAAATAATTTTGAAATTAAATTTGATATTTTAAGATTCCCCGATAATGTATGAAGGTATTTTTTAATATTTAGGATCTATTCGAAAATTCAGCCAACAACATCATAGCAAATAAATAAATTATAACGATGTCGCTAATTGAAATTAAATAATACATTAGTCTTTGCGTTGAAATATTTTCAACTAAGAAAATATTTACTTTGCAATGAGGATAAACGCAATTGGATGAAAGTAATGTGTTAGATCATAAGAGGTTTATATATATATATATACCCCAAAGATATATCTCCGTAGGAAACTAGGCCAATTATCGATAATAGAAATTCCTATAAATATTATACGGTATTTCTGATGGAATTTTCTCGGATGTTTTTTTTCTTTCTTTGGTGAAACCATTATTATATAGAATAAAAAAAATTACAATTTAAATGGCCGAATCATTTGTTGTCGTGGATGCTTTGACATTTATTTTCGTCGAATTTTGCAATATAATGCGCCGATAAATATGTCGACTTTTTGAAAACTAACTTCCGCCTCGATGCATACGGAAACCTGACAAAGGCAATTCTTACATAAGGCAAACAATAGTGAATCTTGCACTTGGACTAAACAACAAGCCTGTTTGCTATAACTTTGGTGACGCTGAAGCGTTGATCTTTCGACGAGGTGTAGAAACCCATAAGTGGTTTACTTCCGGATTTGCTTGTGTATCTTACAGAAGATTAAGATGGATAGTGAAAATCGCGTGAACATGCTCTTTGTGTACTATGAGAAAGAGTTTGTACGCAAGATTGCATCTCTTTTTCATTTACTTTGTCATGATTTTTTTTCTTCTCTTTTGCTTTTCACGAAAATTATTTTAATAGAAATAGTATATAAAATGTTAATACCTCTGAGAAAATAATTGAAAGTGCAATTTCAAACACATGTAAAATAAAAGTTAAAGAAATACGTAGAACATTATGGATTGTATAAATAGTGACAGTTGAATGAAAGTAATTGAAAAACAATAATGGACATTAATATTGAATTGCAAAACGTTATTAATTAATTAGTAAAAATGATGTTAATAACAAAAATAAAGATGACTCGATTTTATGCGACAAAATTTCAACGATTATTTAACTGCCAAACTAACTTTCTTTCCAAGTTCGTGCAGTTTTAAATATTAACATTTAGCCAAGACGAACACTGTTAGAAAGTTCAACAAGTTAACTTTAATTTTTGCATTAATTTATTTATCGAACCTTTTATCAGTCTTCAATAACATATATCTAATAATAATAATAATTTTAAACTCAGTTATTAGATTGCATACTCTAAAAAATTAAGCTTTAATAAGGTAGATGCACCAGTCAGCACCTATCGGCATTTTCGCCATTAAAATCATTATTTACAAATAATATACATTAATAATAAAAAAAAAAAATTTGGAGATAGTTATTATAATATTTAAAAATAATACATTTTAGAACCGAAAAAACCTGTATATAGCTGTAAACAAATATTTTTTTCAAATCAATTGTTCGATCTTTTGTTAAAGAACCTCGTTTTTAACAAAACAGTATAGATTTTTGTAGTTTGACATTTTAATAATAACATTCACATATAATTAAACGTAATAGTAAATAAATAAAAGATAAAAAAATGGTTAAAAATAATATAATTTATAATAAAATAATCTTAAAACTAATTATTGTCGATTTTGAAAGCTGTTATATTGTACCTGGTGCCTGTGTTATTTTCTTATAAATATTGATAAATTTATAATTTACTCACTTTTAAATATATTTTATTTATACAATATCGATTTCTTATTAAACGCTGAATTATTTGCATACAATTAAAACAATCAAAACCAGAATTGTCACAATAATTCAGATTTTTAAACATTCAAAAATTCCTTAATCTGTCGATAATTAGTGCATGTTCCTTAGCATACTATAAAACTTATTTCATAAAAAGAATTTTATGTAACTAATAAAACAACTTTGACAAATTTGCATTAACAAATTTATCGTCAAAATGTTTTGTTCAAACTCCATTCAAACAATAAAAGAAAATAGTGTGACAATACACAAAAAGTAGGAAATAAAGAACAAGTGCAAGAGGGTAATAAACCGGATCGAAGGAGGTGCTTATAGAGATGTTTGACGAGTCGTATTTATCGGGGGGCCACTTTGCTGAGATAAGAAGGCGGAAGTTGGTCTTGCGACCGGAATACAAATGTTCGTCCTCGACAACAAATGATTGAGACTTTCGGGTGGATTCGATGGCGCATACACACGGTCGCTTGATGCAATATATTTTTGATTAGTCGGAGGCTTCAAGGAGTACGAGATGTACAATGGCTCGCCGTTGCAATTCCATCGCGTGGAACGCCAGCAAATGGGCACATACCTTTGCATTGCCAGTAACGACGTGCCTCCTGCGGTGAGCAGGCGGGTCACCCTCGCAGTGAATTGTAAGTGTGTGTATATTATATATATAATATGGCCTTACTTTTGCTTGCTGCTCGGGCGAACAGCCAAACTTCTCTACAATGAATTACTCTTTAACATTCGTGCCGCAGTTGCGCCGGTCGTGCAAGCAGCGAATCAACTCCTGGGCGCACCACCAGGAACCGACGTACAATTGCAATGCTACGTTGAAGCGCACCCAAATACCATCAATTATTGGACCAGAAATACATCGGACATGCTGCTCGATGGGTAAGCACTGTCTTTTTTTTTATCTTTTTATAATTTTTCTTACATTTTTTTTTCTTAAAGCATGCTTGGCAAACAAACTGTTTAAATTAGTTAGAATGCTTTCGAAATCCCTGGTCAACCGCTTTTGACGCGACGACACTGCATTGCTGACATGATTTATCGCACACATCACGCATGTGCAGTTAGACGATTATATCAGCTTGGGCTTTGCTGTAATTTTGACGTCAGACTGATAACGAATGAGAACATTTCTTTGGTTTTAGGCTCTTTAAAATTTACCAAAAGGGAGTAAACGTTTTCCTTGAAGAAAAAAGAAAGAAAAAAAGAAAAGTCTGAGGCAACGAAAAATTATCTATGAAAACTGAGTAGCTCAATTTGTCGGCAGTAGAGGATAAAAGAGAAGAAAATTATGTTCAATACAAATTTTTGTGCAGAGAAAATTTAAGGGCTCTCACACACACACACACACACACCCCCAGTGTGCCCAATAACTTAAGGTGCTTTAATTTTGCATCGACACTTTAAACTTACGAGAAATGTATGAGCAGACTCCCTTTTTTACAAATAAACTTGTTAACTCCCCTTTTTTTTTTATACAAATTATTATATAAAGTAACTTTTTGTTTGCACAATTTTTGTTAATGCTCTTTAATTAAGGGAAGTAAATTTTTCAAGAAGTGTGAGCTCTTAATGTTATTTTTCAAATTTTATTTTACTAATAATTTAAAAGCAGTTGGTTAACAATTTTTGTTATTAAAATTTTTTGTAATAAAAGATAGTATTATTGATTATATAACAAACTAGCATTTAACTTTTATTGAATTGTTCATGTTTGTCAATAAAAGTTGGTACAGATTTTTTTTCTGAATTACTGTATATTAGTTAAAAGTGAAATATTATATAAAATTATTTATCGGAAAATTATTAACAATTATTAAAGCTTTTGAACATTTTTATACGAATTTTTTATCGTGAATTATGATACTATAAAATTAGCATTTAATTGAGATTAAAGCTATTTTTATTTTGCAATCATCGTTATTTTTATCTTCAAGAATGTTCAATGATAACTTTTTTTTATTATAAAAAAGAAGATTTTTAAATTTACAAACGTGAATGAATTTTTAGGTTCAATTTATTATTATTTTAAAATAAAAAGGATAAAACTTGTTAGTGTGCCCCCTATTCAAAAGCATTTACATATTTAATGCATAATATAAAATATCAGCGAAGTGCGAAATATTTTACAACGCATTCAAAAACATTGTTTTTACTCTGCAGCATTCATTGTGCACGAAAGGAAAATAATATAAATTATGCAATAACACGCGATACTCGAAATAACATTAAACGCGTCGACTGTTGTACACACAGATTTAAATTATCTGAATCTCCTGAGCGTACCTTCGTTTTCTTCCAAAACCCTTTTAAAACATGATTCGCTAGATTTCGTGCAAGTCTAGCTTCTGATAAAAACTCTTCTTTTGATATAAGTGCATTAAACATATTACTTTTCTTGACTTACACTATATAAAAGCATATTTGCGTTGTGTATAAAATATATGTTAATTTAACCAAACATCCATGCACTAAATAATTTGCATTTTTTAAAATTTGTCTGACATATTGTGATTGTGTTGTTTTTTTGCTGGGTTGATTGTACTTTTAATTGAAAAACGTGTACTACAATCAACCAATGATAATTATTTCAGCTTTGATAAAAATGTGTTATATTTTTAATTATAATTTATTTAAAAGATTGTTACTTATATTTAAAAGTGGATTTTTTATACCTTATTTGAAAAATTGAAGCAAAAGTAATAAATATTGGAATAAAAATATCACAGTTATATAATGTTTCACATTAAATAACACTGTAAAATGTTAAAACTCTTACGATAATGGAACATAAAATGACTTGGTTTTACTATCATAAAATTATCATCTTTCAGCTGGCACGTCAAAATGTTACTATCTAGTACTGTAAACTTCTTTGCTGAAAATCCTGGCAAATTGTATCATTTGGCATTATAGCGTTATTTACACGAAAATATTTTGTAGCTATCTTACATGGAGTAGTATCAGATTTGGATTTCAAGAGACTCTGAGGAGTAATATTTTTGAGAGCCTCTCCACTGTTGAATAAAACAGGTTTTCAAATCATAGTCATAAATAATTTAAGATTACAATGATAAACAGTATAAAAGTATATAATTGATTTAAATTTCAAATGTAACATAAATATTTGAAAAATTCAATAAATTATCATAGTTGCATGATTTATAGTACAGTGTGGTTCAACAAAATATTTTCCCTTTTTTATCATTATTTATATGAAATTCATGTATGGAAAAAGAAAAATAATTTCAATTTCAAATTTTGATTAATTATTACTATAAATTTTAATATCAAACGAATACATTTTCATTTCAAATTGAGATGAGCATGAAAAAAAACAACTGCAAAATGCGATTACATATTAATTGATTTTCAAGTATACAGGATTTTTATCAACGATCGTTTAAAGTCACGCGATGATAAGTTTGATTGACTTAATCAAATTTTAGATGATTCAATTTAAAATTCAATTATAATAAGTGAATGCTTTGATTAAATCATCTGTTACTTTTTCATTATAAAAAAAGGAGTATATAAACCGAAATATGAGTATTTATATATTTTCTTTAAAAATAGAACGCAGAGTGAAATATAAATCGATATAGTAATTAAAATTTTAGTTCCGCTAAATTGAATTGTTATATATGTATTTTTAATTTCTAAAAGAAAATATTACTAAAACAAAGAACTATAAATAAAAAAAAAGTGGAAATAGAAATACATCCAAATTTACACTGACGAGTCGTTCAATTAGATTAAGACGCGTCTTGAATCAAGACGGTTACTGGCGTTAAATGCTTTATTAATGCCCCCGAGGGAATTGAAATTAAGCGCAGGAATATGAAAATTTCATGAACCCCAAGCACACCCGGATAAAAATGTATCCACTTGTGCAGATAAATTGTGGACATTTTTAATGCACGGCGTAACGGCGCTCGTTTTTCGTGGCTTGGCATTCAGCAGCTCGGATAAATCAAAGCCGCTTTTAATCCGTCACATTAAAGGGATGCGATTCAATTGAACACGTTTCAATCGGTCTTAATGTGACGACATTTTCTCAGGATATATCGAAACGTTTTTCCTTTATCACGAAGAATGATGCGCGGAAATCGCCAGTGGACTTTTGGAAATTTATGATTTTTTTTTAAATTAATTTTTTTTTGATAATAATATAATCCAGCTGAAATTATTGGTCGAATGATATTTGTCAACAAAATTTGCAGCAAGTTTTAAAGTTAAAATTCATTTTAAAACATGATATTTTCCAGAATGTTTTCAGCAAGTTTTAAAATTAAAACTTAATTCTTTTTGTAAAATAACATGTATCATGTGACATTAATTTTATTTTTGCACAAGTAATATCTTCAGTGACATACTTTCATGTGCAGTAAAAAAAAAGTTTAATCTAATTTTACAGTCAAACTTGTTTGCTTAACGCAATGGTCCTTCAACGAGAGCTGAGATAAGTCAAACTCGTATAAGTAATGTCAATAATTTAGTGAAACCGCAACGTTACAATAAGAAATGTGTGTAAATGTCGGCTGCTCACTTTTTCATCCACAATTGAAATTCAACTAATTACATTCTACAATCAAAAGTGAAATAAAAAACTTTAATATGTTACACTTTTTGTGTACAGATAAAATTTTAGCAGTTTTGTTTATTTTAAATTAAAAACTTAGATATTATCCTTTAGTTAACAATTTAATAACTTTTATGTTATATTTCACCAAAATATTGATTACCAATAGATGAAAATTAAATGTTTATTAATAATTCAATAAATACATTTTTTAATTAAAAAATTAATTTCGTGTAAAAATTTTTAATATACATTTTTTTAACCCGCAAACGCAATACAAAATTTACATCTCCAACCACACTGCTTCACATATTAATTTGCTCAGCTGAGTTATTTTAATTTAAACAAAAAAAAAGAAGAAGCAATAAAGGCTGAATGAAAAATGGTATATTGCCATTTTTATTGGACTATCAAATATAAATATATTTTGATTATCGAAAAATCCGGAAAGGAAGATAGAAAGTGTATGATGATAAATTAAGTTGACTTTCGATATGTATAGATATTTTCCGCAGTGCACGACACATAAAGGGATTAAAACGAAAGAATAACGTCTCGATTTTGTAGCCATATGACAGAAAAGGAAAATGAAATTAGCTCTAAACATTTAATTCAAAAAGCGAATCCGATGAAAGCAAAACGTCCGAATGTTAAGTTGTCAGAAGTTTATATGAAAAATTAAAATAATTTAATATTACGAAAATTTGTACACACAATTCAGATTAATAAAGTGCCGCTTGAATATTAAAAATGTGTTTTACTATTAATGTAGTTTAAAAATAATTTTAAATTAAATTTAATTTGTAATTTCCTATAAAGGTTTTATGCAAACAAATGAAAATGCAAAAATGAAATATTATACTTCGATAATATTGAAAAGCAAAATGTTATAAGTTCCAATTTCTTTTTCTCCTAAATTTAACAACTCGTATATTTATTTCTTTGGAAAACTTGTTCCCAATACTTTTGTCACATTATACACACATGAAAAAATGCAATTTTATATCAGAATAAATATTCAACAAATTGCAAGCATACAATAATAATAAATAATAATAATAATCTTTATATGGCGAAAATCAATTGTAACGTTAAAACAAATGTTACATTTATTTGTACAAATCTAAATATATAATTTGTTCAATAAATATTTTATGAATTTTAGTATTATATTAAATTCAGAAATTTGTGTAATAGTACATTAATTAAACACAACCATCGATCAAATAATCGTTTTATTTGATACTCAAACCAAATATAATTATATATTAAAATTTATAATATTAATTGAAAATTAAGCAGTATATTCAATTTTAAAAGGAAGATATATGAACAATTTTACAGATAATTTTCCTTTAGCCGTACAAAAAATCTAAAATTTTCTGGTTGAGGGGACATCTTTAGGGTCATTTTTTTCTTGTTTTTTGCGCTATAAAATAGAGAAACAATAGCGGTGCCCTCAGAAATTTTAGGGATTACATCTTTACATATGCTATCAAAAACAATTTTATACACAATTTGTTTGCATCAATAAAAAAATCAACATTTTGGAACTCAGGGCACACCTTCAAAACTATTTTTTTGTAAATTTAAAGAGTGTCAATATACAAGCAATTAGATTAGAGCGCGAAAAAACAAGACAAAAATGACCCTAAAGATGTCCCCTCAACCAGAAAAATTTCGATTTTTTTTACGGCTAAAGGAAAATTATCTGTAAAATTGCTCATATACTTTATTCAATTTTTATAGAGATAAAAATATATACATATTTTTTATTGTAGAAAGTAAATGACCATAGATTTCAATTGCGTAACAAAACGTGGATACTAACGCAATGTGTACGATATCTGTTTTCTCTGTGGAGAAAAAAATTACCTTTGTTTGTCATATGAAAACCTTTATTTTCAAGTAGCACACGTTTGCTTCATACGTGAGGTCATTTGACGGTGTTTCGCATCCGTGACGGTGACACTTGTGACCGGCACTTAATTATTTTCATCTTACACGTTTTTTCGTCCACGCTTTGCCTCACATCAATCTTAAAATACTCAGCTTGTGGTGCCCCATCAATTTTCATTTTCGCAAAATTCAATGTCTTCAAAAAATTTTCTATCAAAATTTATTCTCACTTTCGTCAATATAAATCAGAAACAATTTTATATTATTATAACTAATTATAATAACTGAAATAATTAAAATCATTTTCTTGCTTATTCAAATAAATTGTAATTTTAATTAACTATGTAAAATTGGTAAAAACTTTTTGTTTTATTTCACATAGCTTATTTTAAGTGCAATTGAAGATATTAAATGCCCAAAAATTGTTGTTAAATAATTGAATCGCTATACTTGGAATTAATCATAGAGTAATTATAAATTTCATTCCTATTATAACGGATAATTTTACTCTATTTGGGTAATTGTGCCTATTCAGCCCGCACTAAAAGGTAACTGCTGTTGATTTTCTGTTGTATTTAGTGGATGAAACATCCCTCTTTAACGTCAAATAGTATACCAGCATGTTTGAACTTTGTTTGGGCTGGATAAATTTTCTATTATAGACATTTCTTGATGAAAGGATATTTTGTTGCAAAGTTCAAATAAGATTTGTAAAAAGATAGCATTATCAATAACTCTACTGTATTTAAACCATATCTTTTTATCATTTAATTCTTTTCAAATAAATCATTGTGAACTCATACTCTTCAATTCTCTTTATAAATTGAACAATAATTTTTTATCACTAAACAATAAGTATTATTGCCTAAATTTGTTATTTAAAATCTTCTAAAACTTATTGTAAATCAAGATTAGGTTTTAATTCATTATCATTAAAATTTTTTATTTATAATTTTAAAAAAACTTCAATTAAAATTAAAAACTGTTGTTAGTCAGAGAATTTTTCGCTAAAGAATTTTGTTAATAAATGGTCCATTTACATATAATCTGGGTTATCATTTCCTTTATAATAATTTCCTTTTTATTTAATACAACACCGTTCTTTATTACATTGTATTGAAACGAGGGGTCTAATTTGCCTAAGACATTTTTCTGAAGGCAAATCCGGCAAAGTATATATAAGAATCCAGCGAAAATCCAGTTTAATTTATACACAAAAGCCGATATCCATAGCTGGATTAATTTCCAACTATAAAACGTCAATTTTCACTGTAAATATTTGAATACAATAATAGATTAAAAGATTCGACTCGAGGTAAAAAAAAAAAAAAAGAGTGGCACTTTTGGTTATGCTCGACGATTGTTAACTTTTAATTCCCCCGGCAAGGCATTGGCAATTGTTTAATCGCAAAATAGCCATTGTTAACTTTTATATTCATCCTGGCATTCTGGTTGTTCCAATGTGAACAACATTACTCGAACAATAAACGCAAAATCTGTTCGGTGCGCTGGCAAATTCTTCAGTGCGCATTTGCAGCCAGGTATATATAACCATTTTTTTTACAACGCACCCCTTTTTACAACCGATCTCGTTTTAAAATTAGTGTACAGTTTGTCACGATAAAAGAAAAAGTCAACTCATTTGGAAAATAATTATTTCCGTTCAATATGAGAAAATAAATTCTTTGCAAATCAATTAAAAAATTTTAATTCATTTAAGCGTTGAATGCACTTTAATTTAATACAATTTTGTTTGATTGAAATAACACATTGACAAGCTATTTAATCTTCTTTTTTTTGTTCTGCGTTTTTACTTGCCAATATTATCTTGCTTTTGTAATGTACACTGCAAAATTTTTATCCAATTATTTTAGGATCAATTAAAAATTCATAATCCTATTTAAATGTTGCCTTGTATATAATGATGATTAATTAGGTCACAACGAAAAAATGTAAGAAGAACAAAAATAGTTTATGAAAATGTGTTTAAGGCTCACGAAACAGACTTGCTAATAACACGAGTCATTTGAACTCGACGGTGTTTTCCACTTGCAACTATTTTGAAAGCCAATTTTTTTTAACGACCACTTCTTGAAACTATCGAAATCCAATAGTTTAGAGATCTAATTCAATCAGTTCCTATCAATTTGATTTCGTTTCTCCCTCTCGTAAATGCTTTATAGTTTGCGCATAAGTATTGGTACTTTTTTCATGCAGATAATTAAAGTATTCCAGTCCAATTGTTTCATTGCTTTTCTCATATTCCAATGTCTATAAAATCCATTAAATAAAAACAAAATCTTTTTTTCATAAAACGATCGTGAATCCGTTTTTTCGATTTTCAAGAAATTTTTCAGAACAAAGTTAATTGAAGACGTTGCTTTTCCAAAACAGTTATGTTAATTCAGAAATTACGTATAAACGTACAACTGCATATAAACAATGTTGTTGCACTGTTTAGTAAAATGACATCTGTTCGCACGGTTAACAGATGGCGCTTGTTTCTGCAACAAAATGTTCAGCCTCTGTTTGCTAAACACAAGAAATCATCGATCTTCAGCAAAGAAAATTTGAGTTGTAACATGTTTTCACTAATACTCAGACATATGTTCGTGTGCTGTTATGCAAATAAATGTTATGCACAGAGTAATTATACATTTAACTTTAAAATGCGACTTTTTGGTAGGAAAGGTCTTTTTGCCAACAGCGATGTAAATGTTTGTTTTTGTTCAGTATATTCAACAAACGTATCCATGTAATTGCAATTTTTACTCTCAGTTAATTAGTTATAATTTGTTTAAAACGGTGAACTCATTGTCAAAAATTTTGCTGCGAATAAATGATTTTTGCAAAAAAGGTTGAATTGTTTTTTTTAGAAGATATGACAAATGAAAATACAAAAGTGGTCAGCTGTCCAACACAAAGCTCAAGTTTAAAATGAACTTGTTTTAAGGGTGATATGCATAATGCAACTAAACTCCAAAATAAACGCTCGAATGTTTTCTTAATTAATCATTCAAACAGTTTAAATTATTCCGTTGATACTATATAACTTTGGTGTGCTTTATTAAAATAGATAATAAGAATGGAGTTCTAATGAATGCAAATTTCAGCGGCGATTCCAACTGGAATCACGACGATGTTTGTTCAATTAACTTGTAACTGGATTATGAATAAAAGTGCCTCTTAGTAATCCTTACACCAAAATACAAGCAATTCAATTAATTCTGGACTAATGGACAAATTTAATAAATAAATAAATATAATGTAAATTTTTTTCACAATTGCTATTTGGAACCAATAATTTGTCATTACAAAACTATCGGAAGTTAAGTTGTGTTTGAAATTTTACGACGGTATTTGCCATAGATTTAAAGCTTAGTCACTCCTTTTCTGTAAAATAAATGTTTATTGTTTAAAGTAGAAAAGCGAAGAAAAACGTAAACTTCACGCAAAGATCTATCCACCGTTATCGTTCCTTGGGGGCAGATGTATACATAAAAGCGTAGTTTAATGCAGAACGAACATGCTCAAAAAAAATATATATTCTTCAGCATAACATAATTCGTCTAATTTTATTTTATACAAATTGCATCGGCACTTGGAAATTACGTCGTCTTATCGACCGGTCAATTTGTCGTTGAAATTATATGGACGCAAAAATAACACGAGATTTATATTTACACAACAAAATTAACGAGAAAAACTCAACATGTTTTCAATGCAGTTTGATTAAATGTTAACATTATCAATATTTCATGTTTTGCGAAACTTAAATCAAATTTAAATTCATTTCTCAAATTTATTACGCTTTTCATTCAGCAAAAATTTACATATCGTTACTGATTCACGTACGAAAAGCAATGCTTTTTAACCGTGAAAATGCTGTGGAGACCTAATAATTCACATCATTACGCGTCCGCATAATGTGCATTCGGAAAAGAAGTTGTAGTCTGGTTACAAAACTGACACAACATTATTTTACAAAAATATAATTTATGGACGGTTAAGGGTGGAATACAAATTTTGTGAAGTCCAATATGAGCCAGGATATGATCACGGAGAAACATTTAATGAGAAGTGATGAATGAGAATAAGAATGATAAACAATCGCTAAAGAGTTTGCGTTTTTCCAAAAATACACCGCTCGTTAACAAGAGTTTGTTTTTTAGCTAAGAACAAAAATTTAAATGAATTATACCAAAAATTAATCAACTCTGTGTACCCAAAATTTTTTTTGTGTCTGTGGACATGTTAAATTAAAAAATTTCGCATAAGAATGCTGTTATTTAAGTTTAATAATTCTAGTCGTGATAAAATGCTGCGAAAATTATTGCACTAAATTAATAGAGCCATAAACTACGACAATTATAATTATGAACTTATTTTGAAGCTGTTAGCTTTCAGATCGCTTAGAGACAGAAGGTTAATGCAAGATTTCCTACTCTTACATAGTATTATTAATGGCAGTAGCCAAAGTTTTGCCCTAACTAATTACGTTCCAAATTCCACCAAGAAATTTACGTACTTCTTCTATTTTCCGTGTACCATGTTCGTAAGACTAATCTTGAATTCAACAAATCTATTAGGAGACTAATGAGGAATGCTAATTATTATAATCGTTTAGTTATATGTAGGATTAATTTTACAAATAAGTCAATTATTTTTTTTCATTTTCAATCTAATTTTGTAAACTAAATAAGTTCTATTGTTTAATTTCAACTTGAATTCAAGCACTTTCTTTTTTATCTGAAAATTGAAGTATTTACATGAAAAAGAGCAAAATGATTCAAAAATAAAGACCTAATCTTTATCTTTCAACAATTTTTCTTTCCCATTCATTTCATAGTAGAATTCTCACAAACGTTTGATTCGTGCCGTGAAAAGTCAATACGAAAACTAAGTGCAGCTTGGCCATTCGATTATTTTCATCTAAAATAATCTAAAGTATTGAACAATTCTCTAAGCGTTCAACGGAATTCGAGTCGCGACCGTTCAATCGTAGTCCAATTTAATGGCAAAGTAGTCTTACGAAAATATAATTTCAGTTTCTAGATCGAACGTTTTATTTATGTAATGCTGAACAAGTTATAACTATTTGAAAATCTAATATAATATAATATATATATATATCTATATATAAGTCCCATAATCCGAATGTCAATATTGCTAAAATAATATTTCAGTGGTAGGAGTCTCTTTTCTACATGATATAATTTATTTTTATTCTATCAAACTCTTCTGGCTTGGGTTGTAATTTCATTTTAATTACCTCATATTAGGGGCCGTCCACAAATGATGTCACACTCTTATAGGGGAAGGGGGGTACAGCTTTATGTGACAGTTTGTGACATAGCGAGGTGGGAGGGTTTAATTGATTGTGACATCACACCATTGTATAAGTCCTTAAAAATATTTTCGCGGTTGAGGGCCTGTTCGGAAATTGACTAGCAGTACTGCAAAATTCATTGCGTCCTTTTTTATGCATATAAAATAACATTTCTATCTCTTGGATGCAGTCCTGGTAGTGCAATTCCGAACATAAT
>JABFPM010001977.1:0-18096 GCA_022817325.1 Idris sp. 1 HC-2018
AAAAAAAAAAAAAAAAAAAAAAAAAAAAAAAAAAAAAAAAAAAATTGTAGAAAACCTTGAAATTCTGTAAAAAATATAGTTTCTTTTGGATTTTCATTTATTCAAATTTAGAGCCACCCAGCCAGGAGAAAACGAGCCCAGTGAAACAATGTAAACGCCTGTTTATTTAATGCTGCACGAAAAAAATTGTTAGTAATTTCCTCTTTCGGCGTTTCTGTCTTCTCTTTTCTTTTTTGTCTCTTCATATTGTAATTGTTTGATTGAACTGAAGATAAATGCCATTTCACATTACCTTGTCTTCAATTCAATTAATTTGTAATATTATTGTGTTAATATAAGGATGATTAAGGCTCGTGGAATATGCTTCAAAATTGTCAGCCTAGCAGACCCCTGCTACGTTTGAGCGTTTTGTTTCTGATATTGTAATAGAATCTATAATCGGTACAATGTTCACATAAATCCTCGATTCACAGAGATAGGTTCGTTCATTTTTTGTTTTATGCCAAATTATATCATCGAAAGGCAGAATTAGCGGCGTGCTGAGAGAGTTTGAGTGACAAAGAATATAAATGGCGTGGCGGGATGCAATGAAAATGTTGTTTACTGGCGAACGAGGTGTGACGTCGCACTACAGAGGGCCGTGATCGCGCGCAATCCAGACCCGAATTTCTGTCTTGTTTTCGCGCAAATTTGCTCAATTTGTTGATTTACGGCTGAATTGTTGTACAGCTCTGCACGCGACACAACCAATCGAGCCCTTCGACAAGCGATAATTAAACGAATAGAATGGTCTACTCGGCCGTATCATCACTGGAAAAAAAAGAAACAAACATATTCCTATCGCTTGTATTGTATATTGTACACTCTAGATCCCAGCCCTCCGAAAAAGAAATTCACATTATTAAAAATTATATATTAATTTAAAAATATTTACTGTTGTTATCATTTCTTCCTGATTAACCTAGTCCCAATTTAGTATAAATTTAACTCTGTTTTTGGACTGTATTGTCTGCTTGTACAAAAGTTTATTTAATCCAAATTTTTTCGAGAAAAATTCTGCGAACTGCAATTTTAATAATTATTTCAAGTAAGAATAATTAATTCAGGTAAGTGATAATTATTTTTTGAGAAGTTCAACAAATATTTAGTTTATTAATTTGTTTGTTACAATTAAATGAATTTTCAAGATTAAATTTATTGATTTTAATAATATTTGCACAAAATATAACCATTCTCGCAATTATTAAGGATATTTTTTTATGTAATTTTGTGCGAAAAGTAATGTTTACAAGATTAAACAAGGTGTTCACTGATAAGTCAATTTTAAGTTCAAGGTTTTTACTCGATTTTCAAGAATTCAAGGTTCGTTGAACACCTCGTTATAATTTACTGAAAAAAGCGTAAATTCTCAGCAGAAATTTGTAGATGTCTCCAAATAATTGTTTAAAACCGTAAATTCCTCTCTTCTTTCTCTTTGATTTTATAAACACTAGAAAACTTTTTTTACACTTGAATAAGAAGAAAACCAATTATTTTCTTTTCAGCCACAACTTTTCATTAAAAATGTGTGTTCAAAAATTACCTTAGAATTACTTAAACTATACAAAAATAAAAAAAATCTAGAATTTGTATTTGATAAAAAATTCTTTCCACATGTATATAAAACTTGTCTCATTAATAAAAAAAAATTCATCTTACATATAAAAATGGTCATACGTAAACACGCCGCGGTAGTCAGAGATATTATCGATTAAACGAATCCAATTAGAACTTGTTGCTCAATTCACAAAACTTGTTGCTAAAAGTGGCGCATAATCGATCAGCGGATCGATCGATCATACAGCGGCAATTAAACAGGTGCAGAAAAATATCCGAAGCTGAGATGTAGTCACGAGCAAATAAAGCTAAAGGCGAGCAAAATGTTCGACGCGAAGAAATGCCCGACGATTTTGCAATGTCGTAAAGATGTTAATAAACGCCGGGACGGCTTTCGATTCCGTTTGAAGCGGCTGTCGGCACGGAAACCGCGGCTCACGGCGAGCTCTTTTTATCGCCCAAAGAAATATTTTAATTGTATCGCATTCGTGATTGCGAATTCCCCGCGAGTGAGAAGTACCAGCTAATTTGAGCGTTAAGGCCTCGCTGAATTCCGCTGCTTGCCCGCGATGTAAACAGCTCAGTGCAGCGCGAGTTTCGTAATTACAGGAAGACTAACAGCTCATCGCCGTGAAACAATTAATAATAGTACACAATACTGCTGTTTTAAGCATATATGCAGGCCTTTTTTCCGCATACCTGATGACTTTAAACACTTGCTGTCATGCACTTGCGAAAACAATGCATTTTCTGCACTATTTCTAACCGACGCAAACATTACAGGTGCATTTATCAATTGTGTGTTTCAGAACAATCCAGGAATAGCATTTTTATTTCAGCTTTTTTGAAAAAAATTTGTATAAAAATTTAGTATAAATACATGGTTTTGAAATCTATTTTATATAAAAGATGTATTATACTCAAAAGAAATAATATTGAATTATGATTCATATTAAGTAAAACTAGATTTTCTGTTGTGAATGAAGTTTACATAACTTCAATCACTAAAACAAAATAATAAACTTAAGAGACATTTTTAATTGTATGATTTTTCTACTTTTTTACATAAAATTGTCTCTATTTTATTTCTATTTTATTATATGTTTATTTAGGTCAGAATAATCTTGGTATTAGTGAAAATTGTTTTTAATAGAAATGTCTACAACTATTGACAAAACTTTTTAACTATCGAGTACTTTGAATAATATATCATTACATCAGTATATTAGCTTGAATATTGCATAGATCAAATGTCCACCTACAATGTTGTAATCAACTATTCATTATCAGGAAAGTTAGTCTAGTATAATGGAGACTCAAAATTACATGTTGTCATACGTGATTCAAACTTATGTAATTAGTGATTCTAATCACAACAAGTTATCTCTGCGACAGTGTGCAAAATTCATTTTCTTTGGTCTTTCGTCAACAAATTCGCTATTAAATTTTCAACTTTTCATCTTGGCTATTTTTTTACTTTTCATTTTTGAGATGAGAGTAATTAAAATGTAAAAAAAAACTAATTTCAAGCACATTTCCACGAATAATCATTTCATAACGAAAAACAAAATTCAATATCATCACATTCGAGCAAAAATTGCATTTATCAGGCAAATAAGGTCATTCCACAAACATGTCCAATAGTCGTCCCTCAGAATTTTTACAACACTTATTAAAAAAACATATCGCGCACTCGACACTCAGGTATTAATCAATCATACCGGAGCAGGCATTAACAACAAAAACTCACTGGATCTATTCACATTTACGCTATTCACCTTGCTTTCAAAAATTATAAAGAATGTATGCAATTAAAATCAATCAAACACTCATGGTAATTCGGTAAAAATGTTCGAATTTGATTCATGCAAATTATTGATCAGCTGACCGTAATTTCGAAAAATAAAAATTCACATGTTTAAACTTGTATTTTTTCTTCATACTAAATGTAATTAATATTTCATTCTTAAAGTATAATTAAAGTGAAAATCGAAAATGATGAGAAAAATGAGAGGAAATGTCAAAAGACTTTGGTACTTTGTCGAGAACTAATTGCAAGTGCAGTTATTTGTAAGTGTAATTGCAGGCTTGAGAGCACATCACTTCAATATGATGTGCTGTGTTCTTTATGTGTGACACCGTGATGCGGTGACACCGGCAGAGGGCGACACCCATTATTACAATGTCGTGTGACCCCAGAAACGGAAGCACAACACCCCTTTCGTGGCATAACCGCTAGACTAATGTGTAACTGGTATTCTAGAACACTTAAGTATACACAAAATAAAAAAAATGTTATAATACAAACAGAAGTCTAGTACTTTATAATAAAATACGTGTGAACCGTGTATGAGGGCGGAAAAGAGCAAAAAATGCAGTTCACTTCTGAAGATAGGTCAGCTTTATTATTTTTTTTTTCTTGTTATATAAATCTGATTGAATCACAACAAGTAAAAGAACTCTCAGCGAGTATCAAATATTTAACGAAGCAGGCAAACACTGAACAACAAGATTTACAAAAAAGGTCGCACACTATTTGTCTAAGCATATTAACGGAAGTCAGTGGCTTGAAAGCGTGTGCTGGAAAGGAGCCCAAGTTAATTAGAAATTCATCTCGATTGTCGAGTCGGGCTGCCCTTTGATCGAACGGACTCGGACTCGGCGCCGAATTACAGAGGCGAAACGGGTGTCTTTGACTGTGCGAGAGTGTTCTGTCGACACCACCAGGTGTCTGAACTATGTAAAGTGGGTCCGAAACGCGTCAAGGACAATTTTCTGAGACGCTGCCGGACCAAGGCCGAAGCACTGTTACTTGAGTGTCTAGCTCTCGCAGAATATAGATCGCATCACAAATTGGAAATGGTTTCCGCTGGCTGACTGAAATCTGGCATCACTTTTATCGTAAAGCCGTAGGGCTTTCGTCGGCCAACTGCCAATATTAAGAGACCGAATTAAAGTGGAGGAACGTCCTTTGTCGATACCTTTGCGTTTCAAATATTGAATTCGTCTCAGTGAACAAAATGAATCGGCAAACCAATTCCTTTCTTGATTTCGCTGCTTTCGGGAGTATGTCATTATTGAAATAAGATGGCTTAGATGAATTCAACAAGGATCGTTCCCTGGAACAATAAATGTAGAGTGTTTTCTAAATGAGCAAAACACTTTTGTTTATTTTAAACAAATCATCGAGATATTTGTTTGATGACATTTCAGGTAATCCTAGAGTTATGGTAGAATGTAGAAATTATTTGTGAACTAATCAATTCGCAAACTTTTACGAGAAAATTAGTCAAAGTGAGAGTTTATTTATATGTTGCGTGCAAAATTTTTCTAAATCAAGTTTTGTGTCAACCAATACTAAATAATTAAAAGCTAATTTTGTTTTGAATATTTTTTGCTTATCATTTTTGTAAGAAGATTCATATTAGCTGTATAAAAATGTATCTTATTTAACCTAAACCCATACTTTCTCTAATTTTGATGTCAACATTACATATACAATTATGTTCTTAAGTTTATCAAATAGCTATTTATTATTGAAGAATATATTGACATTTCCTAAGTTTTTCCACTTAATTTCTATTGCGAAATAATATATGTGGCTTAGGGTGTCCGTTATTTTGCGAAAGAACGAATTTTTCTGGTAGCACTCCATAAAAGATTTCAGTTTCAGAAAAAAAAATTGTGGACTTTTTTTCAGATTTTTTCAAATGAATTAAACTGTGTCACAGAGAGGTCAATGCTTAAATGGGATATCTATGACTTTCAATCTTATGCTTTTGATGTTTTTGATATTTCCGGATTTGAATTTGATGTCAACATTGAAATTTTAGTAATTGAAAGCTGTCAAAATTGCTGCCAAATTGTGGTTTTTATTAACCCACTAAGCCCTGAACGGATGGATTTTAATGACTTTTTTCAGCGCTCATAATTTCTACAGTAATAATTCTTAACAAAATTTAAACTAATCAACTCTGACGTGAAATTTATCGAACTTTAAGAATACGTTAACAAAATATATGCAAAATTTTAACCCAACAAAACTTATGATTGGTTGTTTGGAAAAAACTGCATTTTTTCTCAAAATAGTGTTACTCACTTACTAACCTTAAACTATATCACCTAATGTTTAATATAAAATTGTATGCATTCTTTATTTGTTAAATTATTAACATTCAAAATGGCGAACCTAAGATGGCAGACCAAAAGTGTCGAACTTGGATTTGTTGAATGAAATTCACATGTAAAGGATTTTCCGGGTTCGCTGATTGCAAATTCATTATTGAAATTACAAAATTATTAAAGTTTGAATCTTTAGATGTAATACAAATTAATGTACAAATGTTGAGTTGATTTTGCTAAAATCAAATGATATATTTAAAAATGTGGACATAAAATTGTAAAATTGTTTTCAAATAGTTTCGATTTTATATACTTATATTTTTATTATAATTAAAATTATATAACGTAATCATTAAAATGCTAGTGTGTCATTCGCAACAAGACAAACAAACATTCACGTTGCAGTTTTTGCATTTTGTAAAAAACCCTATAAATATTGAAATTTTTTTTAAACAAACAATTATAAAATTTTGTATCCACTATGTTTAATATACCATAATTTCAGCGATATTGATTCGAAATTGGTAATCAGTGATCCGGAAAAGCCTTTACATTTGAATTTCACTTTTGGTCCGCCATTTTGGATCCGCCATTGTGAATTTTAATAATATAACAAAATGAAAAATGCATAAAATTTACTATAAAATATTGGGTAAGTAAAATATTTCAAAATAAATCGTAAAAATAACGATCAAAGGTCATCTCAAATTCATCTGAAAAAATCTGAACAAATTTCACAATTTTATGTCTAAAACTACCAATTTGTGGAATTTTTGCAAAATAACAGACACTCTAAACACTCTAATGTGGCTCTAAAACAAGAACAGGTTACTCAATTTTGGATAAAATTCCGTGTTTGTTGCTCTGTTTTTCATCTTTCATCAATATTTTATTAGAAAATTTATAATATTCTAAAACCGACTAAATTTGGGTATTATTTAATGATTTTTACTTAACTTAATTTGACTTGATAAAACCTGATGGCCTCAAGATTAAATTTTAGTTATTTTGAAATGGAGAAACTATTTTTGCTTCTAAACCACAGTGAATTTTACAAAATGATAATGGATGCATGAGATTCTCATTAGTGCATGAGACTAACTTGGATTAGAAGATTAAAAATCTAAAACATTTTTCCATCAACTAAATAACATCAGAACAATAAGAAAAATTTTTCTTCGAACAAAATCCGGCGGATTCATTAAATTATCATTAAAATTCCAGAATTGTTACAGGTGTACACGAATTCGCGCCTCGGATAAACGCACCCCCCTGCCATAAATATCGCATCGGATCAGGCCGAATGGCTCGCGTTCGTTCTTATTCCCTATAAAACAATTGCTAAACGTGAACGCTAATAAAAATGTCTCAGCTCTGCGGAGCATTAAAATGCATTAGCAAAGGAGACTTAAATTGGCGTATTATTATAGCATTCCGATGGGGCTTAGCCTCGCGCGGGCACCGAGGAATTGAAATTTTGTGGCGACGATGCGGCATACCGTCGAATATCTATTGCCTCGGCGACGAGCTACATGCAGCCCGAGGATGGCTCCTGGTTGTGCTCGATGGACACGGACAGCTTCGCATTGTATTCGAAAGCCACTAAATCCTGCGCCGGGAGTGTAAATGAGAAGCTCCCCGGGGCCCCAGAGAAACGAGAAAGCATAAGATTTATCTTCCCAAGACGATGTGAGCAGCCCTTTGTCGCCAGCCGCGGTGAGAAGTTCGCATTTTTCGCCATTTTTTTCTTTGTTCCACGCCGGCTCCTCTTTTCTTTACTTTTCTACGTTCTTTATTTTTATTCCCGAAGTCCATTCTTTGGCTACCGGAATTGAGCTTCGAGAGGGAAACAAAACTGATAGATACACCTTTGCTATTTATTTGCGATTCAAAATGTTTCAAACGTAGTTTGATGCAACTTTGAAATATTTAAGATTATTTTTGGACGTTTTGTTTTTCGGTCAGTTAAATTAAACCGAAATTATTGAGGAATTTCATTGAAATGTTTTTTGCACTAAAAGGCATTAAAAAGTTAATGCATGTATGCAGATTATAACATACTCAAAGTATGATAAAGATAGTGATACTTTTTATTATCTCTGAGTTAGTTTTTAAAAAGTTTATCATTGTTTTACCGACAGAAATTCATTAGCAATATCTTGAGTAGTAAAAAGTTGTATCTTAATTTCGATTAATTTAAGTCCAACGCTAATGTATATTATCTTATTGTGCTTATGTATCATAAATTCTGTAAAGTTTCTCAGCATACTTTGATACACGAACACTGTAAACTTTTCCAGAAGTTATCATAGGTTCTCAAAAATACAGCAGGCAATTTAATTTACTTTATGTAATACCTATTTTATATTTAAACATTTTATTTATCAATTAAAATTGCACTTAAATGGTTTCGAATATTTCTGTCAAACTGAGTACAACTTTTCTTACGGAGATCTTTAACTTTTCAGTGTCAAAATATAAATATAAAAAAAAAGTAATTAATTTCATGTTTCAGATTACACTTCATGAAATATTTTATGTCTGTCATAAATAGCTTTGTTATTCAAATTGTTTATTTGTTAATAAACTTATAAAAGTTTTAAAATTATGTCGATCCATTCCCAAGATAATTGACAAATTTAAAATTAACAAAAATACAGAAAATTATACAACTATTTATAACTTCAAAATTTTCCAGATATCTTCATCATTTTTGATACTCATGAGGTATTTACTTTTTCACTTAAAATAATATAATTTATACATTATCATTATGCTTTGAATATCATTTTTAATTTGTCTTCCAAAATATTCAGACTGCATCGTTACACTTTTCTCATGAAATGTAAAGTTGTTAGTAATCATGAATAACACATATTACGATATTGAAAAGGGTGTAATAATACTCATTAAAAGCTTTCATAATAATTATAATGATCTTTGGACGTATTTTTCGTCTTTCAATAAACGATGAAATTGAACTTCACTTTGAGGTATCGGCATCACAACAAAGGGACAAATAAATACGTTTATTTTCATAATAAGTACTCGTAAGTGAATTTTATCATCGCCGTAATTTATCCTGGGAGTCATGAAACGAAGAAGAGGCACAATTTGCACCTGGTTCGGCCTAGAGGACAGAGAGCCCGCAGTCTCCGCGGTCTTGGTACATAACACTTAAGTAGGCTCAGCATGCACACACGCCTGGTTCCGCAGCTTCGATGGAAGTACGGTACGATCAACTTATCCTTGCTCGCTCTGTCTCGCTCTCTCGGTTCGTCGAGACACCGTTTGTCGGCACGTTTGTGGGACCGACGCCGCCTTAAGGTGTAGTCGTTGGGACGGACCCGTCCTGGGCCGCGTCGCGAGACCGCGTGGTGTTAATACTCATCTACGTGGGCTATCACGTGTGGGTGTATCGCGCGACTTATTAACGTCGTGCAAAGCCGGCAATATGTATTTCATATGTGCACTCTACGGTCGGCCTTTCTTTCATTTTATCCGAGCTAAATTTCGCCGGGCTTATTAAAAAAATCACGACAGACTTATTAAAAAATAAGGTAGGCTTATTACAAAATAAAGTAAACTTATTTTTAAATAAAATGTGAACTTATTAAAAATTAAGGTAGACTTTTTTTAAAAAAGAAGTTGGACTTCCTACAAAGAAGATGGACTTGTTACTAAATATACATTCTTAATTGATGCCCAATTTATCACTTTATTTAGACTGACTTCAAAAATTAGTGGCAAGAAAAGATTTTATTCTGAAAATTACTAAAGAAGTTAATAAGATTAAAATGAAGTATTCTTCAACAAGTCCTTATTTGTGTTTCATTTTTACCAAGTTGAGTTCTGACATGAGTGCAATAAAAGTATGGTTATAATCGAAGACTGGTGATAAAAATGTTTCGAAAGACACGATTAAAAGAGAAACACGTAGCCTGTCAGTGAGAGTTTTTCCTAGTTCCTTGCGTTCCTTGACATTTCAAGAGCAGAAAAGTAAAAGAGCTTTACAACTGCACTGTAAATCACTTCAACTGTCAAAGCAGGACAAGCCACGAAACATGGAGATTAGTACTTTTTTGACACAAATATTGAAGACATACTAAATCATCTGGTGATAAAAAGCTAACCCTGTAAGATATGCATTAGAAATTTAATTTTCTCAAGACTATATTGGTTTAAATCGATAATTTTCGTGTAGGAAATTTCTATACATTGACAAATATATACAGTTGCAAAACAAGTTGGTGATGAAAAGTTTGTAAAATAAGCAGTGGACATTTGTGATGGATCCAAATAATCAAACGCACTCGTGTTTTCTAACGATTATACGAGTGGGAGGGAAGTCGAGAGCTGATTTGCGATCAATTTGCCATGATTTACAATCGGCCTTAAGCGTCTTGGTCGAAGGCTCTACTTCTTCTTCTTGTCCCCTTCGTACGGTGTGGCATTCCGAGCTCGTCTCCACAATAAGCGACGAGAGGTCCCGATGATCCTGTCTTGGACAACTTCAGAACCTTTGCGAGAAGGATAGACAAAGACACGTGGAGATGGTTAGAAAAAGAGGCCGGTGGCGCCGGCGGACGAATGAGCTGTACATACTTGAACTTGTAGGGTTGATCCTGTTTTCGTTTCATGAGAAATAGGGCGTCATTTTTTTCGATTCTTTCCATTAATATGGCCTCACCCAAAATCCAATCAAAATTTTTAGTTTTTTTTCTAAAATTATTTTTTTTTATGAAAAATCAAGGCACTGCATTTTCGCAAAAATATAGATTAAACAAAGATATTTTGTTTTAGATTCTATTATGTTATAGTCGGGGCAAAAAGTCAACGCCCGAAATGCAAAATATGCGCGCCAGAAGCGTATGTGCCCGACGTAAATTTGTCGTGGTATTTCATTTATTTGCAACGCGATTTTTGAGCCAAGCCTGTACAACGGCGCCAGGCCCGACACTGGGGACTTACAAAGGAGTCGTGGTGAGATGGTAGCCTACAAGATCGGATAATACGGGTAGTTATTTGTCGGCGCCGATGTTGGTTTTCGGGAAGATGTGTTGCCGCGTATGTGAGGCCCCCCGCAGTGGCAAACCCGCTGGGCCTCAAGGTCCTTTCTCTCTCGCGCGTCTCTCAGATTGTTTTTCTCGTACAATTTTGCTTCGCCTTGTTTTAACCTTTATTTGTTTTCTTTTTATTATTATAATTTCAAATCCTATATCCCTTTCTTTTTAATTTTCTCATTTCTCCGGACAGCACCTCCGGATTTTTTCCTTGTTTTTCTTTCTTTTTTTTTGCTTTTTTTTCACTCTCTTGTGCGCCATTCTAAAATCTGCGATAGAAATCAATTTAGATATTTTATTACGATTGTTAGAGTTTTGCTGTTTTGGGAATTTTGAAAGGAATTAAGAAATTTGAGAATGACAAAGACGGTTTTATAGTTATGGCAAGTGAAGTAGATGTCATAATTTAAATGTATGTGATTTGCACATCAAATTGAGGCAAATATTAAATTTCATTTAATTAATGAAAAGAATTGAATTTTTGGAAATGAATTAAAGAACAAAAAGATTTATTTTTCTTTTGAAATGTATTAAACTTGAAACTACAAAATGGTTATCAAAAAAATTCCGACAGCATTTGTAAATTCTTCTCTCCATTAAGTTTTTTCTTGTTTAGTTGTAAATGAGCTAAAATACTAATTATACCGCTGATCATTTTTCGGTTAATTTTTAGTGCGACCACCCCCGCAAATACTTTCGAACCAGAATTCAATTCACTCGATATCAACATAAATCAGCTCGAATTCCATATTCATGCTCGCGCACAAGCTGCTGAAATTCAAATGACGTGATAATAAACTGTTAAGAAATAAAAGCCCGCGTTAAGTACTACAATCCAAACGAAAGAGAGACAGAGTAGACACAGACAAAAAAGAAGTGTGTGTTGACTTTTCGTAATAACGCTCGGCCGATACGTCTAATTTAACGATGGGCCGCAAAGGTGAGTCTGAATTTTCTCGGCGACGCGTATTAGCCTTCCGTTGCTCCGTCTCGCTTTAATCGTAATAAGCCCATGAAGGCGAGAGCTATTAAGCATTAAAATATGGAGGGGACTTGCCGCCACACACATGCTGCGCCAAGGCGTCCGTAACGTCTTTTAATCACGAAACGAGCCGCCTCTCTCTTCAAACGCTGTGAAAACTCGTTCTCTTTGGGCAAATTAAGTAAATCAATAAATAACGAGGCAGCACCTCAAGTCTTGTGAAGACGACCTCGACAAAACACACATTGGTGGAAATTTTCGGAAAAATTTATTATGAGCATCAACTTTTTTATTGTACAAGAATAAGAAGCCCGTTTACAATTGTATATGTCAACACTGTAAAAACAGATGACTTTTTTTCAATGAGACACTTTTAGTGACTCAGAATAAGTCACTAAGAGTGTCTAATCAAAAGTGCCTCCAGTAGCTGAAATTTGTGTTCTCGTAGTTGAATTTTATAACAATTATTGACGCGTTATTGACAAACCATATGGATATTTATTTAATATTGCTATTTTTGTCAATCGATCATTTTTTTACAACTTTTTTACACAAATTTTAAGGCATTCAAAATCACATTTGTCGTTATTGACAGTAAATTTCTCTTTTTTTCTTCGAAACATATTATAGAATATTTATTTTCCTGCCATTTTTGTTGACTCAAATTGCTTAAATATTCAACTTAATTCAAAATTTGTTGAGGTACTATGAAATATCAACTATCAATATTTCGATTTAAAAAAAGTCTAGGGTAAGGTTAGTTTCTTAGACACAGTTCACAAATTACGATGTCATAACTAAGCTGACAGCAGCTCTCGTTCCAAAATTTTATTTTTTTGTACATGTGATTTTTAATATTTGAATAAAAAACTGCACACTTTAAGCCTAACGAGTTTCTACGTAGTTTAATTTTATTGTAAAATAATCGAAAATTTAAAACCGATCAAAATATTTATTTACTCTTTTCAATATTATTTTTTTTTTTTTTCTCAATAACAATTATTATAAGCAATTTTTTTTAAATTAATTTTTCAGAATTCAGTAATGGTAAATTAATCATGTAGAAAAGTTTAGAAAAAATTATTAAAATCATTTACAAAAACTTTTAGTTTTGAAAGTAGGTGCACCATAATGTGCAATATGAATGAAGAAGGTAATTGAAAAAACATTTTTTAATTTAGTATTAAAAAAAACAAAATTTCAATTAAATTGCTGACAAATTTTTATATAATAATTTGAACATTTTAAATAAACAAGTTTTAGTATTAATTTGAGTTTTTAAAACATTACTATTTATTTACATTTGTTCATTTCACAAAGTTTCGTTTAATTTATTTTCTAAAATATAAAACTGATAAACAATAAATGATATTCAGTTTAATAATTCATAATTTAAAGCTTATCTATTTCTGATTTCAAGTAAAAGATATTTTAATGCTTTTTTTGAAGACACTTTCAAATATTTTAGTTGAAAAGTGTCTTTTTCACGAAAAAACGCCTTTTTTGAAGTCACTTTTTCTGCCTTTTTTAAAAATGTGAAAATTTAAGACTGAAAAAGTGCCTTTACAGAAAATAAGACACTTAAATGTCTCAATAGAAGACATTTAAAAAAAGGCATTTGTAAATTTGAGACACAAAATTGAGAAAAGTCACTACAATGACTCGAAAAAGTCATCTGTTTTTGCAGTGAAATGGCCGCTTCAAATTTTCGTTCCTTTCTTTTTCTCGACTGGAATCTGAAGAGTTCAAGTTGAAAGGATTATTTTGGCGTGCAAATGAGCCACGAAAAATAAGCTTCTTAGAGCAATTATATTAATTAAGTCAATTATTATGCTATTATTCTTTTTTGCAAGATTGGTATTTCAAACTAATTATCCATAAATGAGATGCTTTTATAAATAAATAGATTTTCAAGTACAACTTTAAACAAATTCAAAGCAATATTTCTTGCAGAGTCAAGTGTATATTTTAAACAAATATAGAAAATACATTGTATAAAAATGTTTTAACACATTCAATTTCACTTCTATCTGCTTATACACGATTCTATTTTTTTTTTTTTTGATTGCATGATACCATTTTCTTTCGTAATAAATAACAAATTGTCGAGGCAACGAAATTGCTTCATATATCACGCGACTGTCATGGAATTAAGACGTGCGTCAAGCAGGACCCTGCAGTATAAAAAAAACTCTGTATAATACTATTCGAAAACGGCCTTCTGTGTACGCGATTAACCTAGTAACGTAAAATGTGAGCTTAGCATGAAGTCGCAGGTGTCGGTAATCGATACAAATGGCTCGGGACCATATTTCTCCGGTAGCCTCTGTTATCTCTTTGACTGAGCAGCGCCGCGCAATCGACATGTTAGCGGTCCTCGTGTTAAAAGCGGCTTTAATCTCGCTGGCGGAATACTTTTAACCGAAAGACATACAACTTTGTCAAAGGCTTGATTTTTTACGTGCATTATTGAATATTAAGTGTGAGAATTCGTATTCGGTGAATGTATTGCGCCTTACCAGAGGTCGCTGCGCGGAATTGAATGCTAATTTATTAGAATTCAACTGACATCAATTTGTGAAATTGAATAAAATGTTGCCGACTTTTCGCGATTCAAATCTCAGCGAAATGGCAAGGACGCACATTTTTAAAATAAACCGATTGATTTAATTGTTTTAGTCGATCGTAATTTGTTCCTTACGTACAATTTATTTATTTTGTTTTATACTTTTGATGTGTAAATTATGTAACATTAATTTAATTTAAAAGTACTTGAATAATTAGTGTTTTTTTTAAGTTTAATAAATTAAATTGACTTATTATTACACAAATTTATTGTAGATGTAAATTCACACTTAAAATTGTTTTTGCTGTAAGAACTGCATTCTATTTCTTGACAGTATCGCTGTAAGATTTGTCACGGAAATTATCAATTGCATGTAGACGACATATTGTTCGCGTGCAAACCACGTATTTTAAAACGTCGCAGATCTTCGGTCGCTGGGATAGGCAAAAACATGTGTCACAATTCATACACAATTCATATAATAATCAACATATCATTTCAATCCAAACGTACTTTTCCTTTTTTCAAATTGTTATAAAAACAATTTACTAATTTTACAATCAATCAAACCATTTTTTACAGCAAATTCAAACGTGTTTGCTGGTTGTTAGATTTATGATAAAGCATAAAATAATGATAGTAAAAAGTTTCTTCCTAGATATAAATTTGTTTGCCACATATCTAGAAACTTAATCTTCACTTTTTGCCTCACCAAACAAGTACTAATAACAACACTTTACCGCGGCTTGCATAGCAATTTAATTTTCTCTCTCTCTCGACAATTAAAACATTTTTCTTGAAATATTATTTCAAGCCCACATCTATACTCTAAATAAAAAATATCTTCTGTCTTCATTTCCACACCTCATACTTAATACAAACTAGTTGGCAAAATATTAATTAAACGAAAGCCCGACATTAATTAGTTAATCTGCAACACTATCAACTTGAATTTTTTTTTAAACGATGTCCATTACAGATAAGCGACAACCATCATAAAGTGCAAACACTCTGAAAATCGAAAAGAAAAACTCACTGCCTTTCCCGTGGCTTTTTTTCAGCTTAATTGCTTATTTCTCAGGAAACTTTGAATATAAACTTGAAAAAAGAAATCACCGATGGATCCATTATTCAGTAACATATGCCTTACGGGCGCCGCAGCGCCGACGTACCGTTTCTGTCTCTCTTTTTCCTGCAGCAATAAATTTGCGCGAGTTGACATTACGCTGTGTGAGTGTATTTTTTTGCCATTTCAGCGGCGACGCAGTCTCGCGGAAAAATATTATTATCCGTATCGCCCGGCCAAGGTAACGGGAACGATAAAGCGCCACGTTACCGTAACTTGACAACACTCTTTAAATGACCCCCGTACAATATAATTATTATTAGTTGCCTTTTCAGTTATAGTGGGGATGTGATGTGTTATTCGGAAATTAGCCATCGCTCAGTGAAATGAAAATTGATATTCGAGTATATCGAACGTGCCAAGTTATTGAATTCTTTATGTGTACCCAACAAAAGCTCTGCCATTATATTGGAAATTTATTATCTTTAGACAGCAGCCATTTGATAATGTTGATAATCTTGGAGAAAAATTAATTTACCTGCAGATATGTAATTGCAGAATTAATAACGAAAATTCTTTACTTTCTTTCAAAATGTTATTAATCCAATTTTAAATTTAATTTAATTTAGAAATTCTGCTAGGGAAAGTAGTGAACGAAATATTTTAAATTCCGTCATATTTAGTTTTATAATATCATAATCAGACATGTCACTTGTATTTTTTTTCTTTACAATACTGAAGTATTAAAGCAATTAAAATATCACTGTAATTATTAATTATGTTTTCACATTTAGATATACTAATAAACATGAAATTGCAAATTACAAGTTAATCATAATCCCGTTAGACTGCAGTAACAATAGATGTCACAAAAATGGAACAATTATAAAAGACACTTCATTTTCATTGTCATTTTTACAGTATAATTGACGTTTATAGCCAGCCAGTTAAATTAGGTATAACGAGCGAAAAAAGTGTGAAAAAAAAGTAAACAAAAGAAAACGCAATTTCTCAGGGCCCTCTAAGCATTTAAGCTAATTTCCTCTTGCAGACATGAAAGTCGAACGCTTCGCTAATCAATCCTTTTTTCGTCGTCATTATTCGTGAGCCCGAATGGCAATAAATCCACGTGTTACATTCGTCCGCGTTTTTCCGCTAATTGCCTTTATTTATGTTTCTGTTAAATTAAAGTCAGGTTTTCTGCAATTAACTTTTCTGCAGCCAACAGGTGAAACAAAGACAGCTGTTGTGTGTGTCATCACCTTCTTCACTCTCTTTTGTATCGTTTACCTCAACGCACTGTTTCCAAGACACTTTTATCGATCGTTATTAATTGTACTGGCACATTTTCACGACATTCGTCCAATTTATGCTTTTAATTGCATTCGTGTTAAACAAAAAAAACCTGAGAGAGGCCTTTTTTATTCATCTGATATCACAGCACACTTGTTATGCAATCTTTATTTCGATTACGCGTGTAAATCTACTTTGTGTGTCGCGCATGTGATGTGTGAAGAAAAAAACTGCCAACCTTTTCTGCTGCCACAATGCTCTTTCACTTTATCTGCGTAATTGATTGCAATTTGTTTAAATTAATTGTAATAACAAACTGTGATAAGAGGTACAAAGTGTACTGCAATTTCGAGATATCTTCACAGACCGTTTTTTATGTTAAATAATACTGCTCAAGATATTTAAAAAATATTTAAGGATAATTTGCTTATTAAATAATAATACTGCTGAAGATACTAACAATTTTAGACAATCTTAAGGATAATTCGCTTTTACTAAGCAAATTAAGATTAGTATTGGAAATTTGGAGAGTAAATGAACTTACAACAATATTATATTAAAACTAATTACAAATTTTATATGACTTTGACTCCAATAGCATGAGGAAGGTCTTTACTGTATGAACATTTTTTAAGAAGTGAATCGCGTCTTGGTCCACACAGCACAGCAACGCCATATCTCTCTATGGTCATACCAAACCAAATTCCTTAAGTTTTACGACTTATTAAGAAAATCATTTGACACCTATATGAAATAGGGCTAGGTGAAATACTTGAGATAATATAAATGGAGTCTGACGTTGTCATATTTCTGAATACATAATATTCGTAGCTCATATAAATTGCAACTTAATATCTAACTGTAATTAGCAATACTTCTTTTATATTGATTGGTTTTTGTATTTAATCTCATTAACAAGTATAAAATGATGTTATTAAAATTATGTAACAAAGTGTGTCTGATTATAATTTTGGACATTATTATCATGATCCTTTTGGTCATATAGTGCGATCGTGTTAAACGACTTGCGTTCCAGTTTTTCGTCTCGAGAGAGACCTTTAAGTGGCGCTGAGTGAAACATCGAGAGGCAGACAGTCCCTCGCTAGGAGCAAAAACACAAAGATTGTTAACATCCGCGTAGTGTTTCTGCAGCACAACTAGACGCGTTCATCTTTGTAAAAGAAACTCGGTGAATCGAGTATCGCTCGGCAAACAACGCGCTTTCTCGCCAAACAGAAAACACCGGCCACTTATATTCCGTAAAGCAAAGTACAATCGACCGCAAACAAACGCCGTGCCAATACAAACATCTCCTGTTTGTTTGATGATTCGACTATTTTATTATTTAAAGTCCAGGACATTCTTTTACTTATAATCTATTTTTTTTTTTTTTTTTTTTTTTTTTGAA
>JABFPM010001978.1:8014-18094 GCA_022817325.1 Idris sp. 1 HC-2018
ACCCCCCCCCCCCCCCTTCCATAAAAAAAAACTTTTGAAAAGACCAAAATGTTTTACTGTAATAAAAAAAAATTAAATTCTATACGTTATTATAGAGTGAGATCACATTTTTTTTATCATTAATAGTTACACGTTCTACAGATTTTCCTAAAATCACAGATATTATGTGATTTTGCTATCACATGCATTTCACAAATCAACTTAATCGATTAAAAACACATTTTTTGTCCTTTGACAAAATTCAAAATAAATCGAATTCATATTTGATAAGATCAAAAATTGACAAAATAATACTTTCAAATTTTATCCATGTTTAAATTTGTCAATTTTGAATTTTATTAATTTTGAATTTAGTCATTTGCCAATTTTTAATTTTATCAATTTTAAATTTTTTTAAATTTTCTTTTATTTCAATTTTGTCTATTTTTTATTTTAAATTTGAAACTTTCAAAAAGTTTATATTATTAATTTTCATTATAATTTATGAACATGGTTTTTGTTATTCAACGAGAATCGGTTAAACCGTCAATATGAATAGCTGAACAAAAATTCTTAAAAAAAGGGTTCAATAATTTTTGTTGACTAAAAAATTAAACCAAATAGAAATAAAATACGCATCTTGGATGCATAAGTAGAAATCTACCCTTAAAATATTCAATAATTGTTAATTTTTTAGCATCTAAAAATTTAAATATTTTAATCAATTCAAATAAACAGTGTAAGAGCGTGCGTAGAGCGCATTTAGTTCTAGTTCCATAAAAACTGCACAATTTCCACTCTCCCAATAAAATGTTTAAAAATCAAAATTCCTTATTGTTACATTGTTTTTGTTTTATATGTTAATGAGGGTACATAATATTAATAATCAAGATTATTTTAAATGTGGTACTGAGTGGAATTGTTTAAAAAAAGTAGAGTTACCTGTTTCTGTTTCTAACACCCAATGTTCACCTAAAAATATGATTTAAGATCACCTAGAAGATTTAAAGGAAGAGATGATCTTTTTCTGCGAACTATAGTATACTTTGTTTGCTCCTTTTTTTCTTCACTATTGGATTCTTGTTCATTCTCAGATAATTTGTCTAGTGGTACTTCGACATCAATTCTGATCGCTCTTAAATCACCATCTTTCTCAATTTTTTCAACTTTAAAGCCTTCTTCTACTAAATCTTTAGCAACCTCATCCAGTTTAACTGGAATATTTTCGTCATCATCCTCAATTACCAAAAGAATCGTAGCAAAAGGTTCTAGATGAAATTCAAACGTTTATATTAGATATATTTTTAGTATACACACTCATCACAAAAATTAACTAAAATTTTTGACGATTAATTTATTTAAATACCGGCAGCATTATTGATTAATAATAGTTACAATTAAGAAAAATTAAGTTTCAATGTACAACAATGTGTATAAATATAAGAACAATTGGATATAATCTACATTGTTAAATGGAGCAAACTTTTTATTTTTCGGTTTCGACTCATTTAATCATGAATTTTATTTACGTCTGAAATATGACTTTTATGATGATTATTATGCTTAAAATATTTGAATTGATGATTTTTTGTATTAAAATTTGTTTGACTTTTTTGCAATAAAATTTGTTATTAAAAATGATTTGTCCAAATTTCATGCTTTTTGAGTTTTATTGATGCTTTAAGATGACATTTAAAATCTAAAGATCTAAAAAAAGATACAAATTTTAGACCTTAATTTTCAAGATGAAAGATTTTTAACTATATTTTATTATCCAAGCAAAATAATTTCTGTCGGTTTTGTATTAATAAATTAAACAATAAGGCAATTATTGAAGATATGAAAATGTACAAGTGGACTAAAAGTATAATTAATTTAACAAATATGATTATTTTATATACCTTTGATTTCGGGAATCTCTTGTGCAAGATCATCTTGTAAAACTTCTGAATCTCTTTCTATAGCATCGCTATCAGATTTATTTTGCACTGCATATAAATTTATAAGAAATAGTATTTGGTGTTTCTCATCACTATCATTTTCTGGTAGTGGCGGTGGTTGTAATTCAGTAGACAACGTTGCATATTCATCAACAGGTGAATCATCTGTAATTTTATTCATTGCTATAGTCTGCAATTAATATATCACATAAAAGATATTTCAATTTTTAAAAAAATTATTATTAAAATAATATAACAAAACAATATTACGAACATTGTGCATTTATCTTATATGAACATAATTTTTCTTATTGTTAAGTATTAGGATAAGGTGGGGCAAAAATGAATACTAACAAAAAGTGAGGCAAAACGAACAATGCAATAAAAATATATAAAGTTTTCAGAAAAGTTTTAAAATAATAAAGATCCGAAAAGTATTGAATGAATCAGTCTTTGCTTTACATAATGCAACAATTTGATTAGCATTTTTATTGTATAAATAAAATAATATACAATTTTACGTTTTATAAACTACTTCACAACATAGCTAAAAGAATTGTTTAAATTTCATTGTATTTTCTATCGTTCAACAATATATTTTCATTTATTAAATGGTAAATGAAGTTAAAGACTTGACTTTTTAGAATCTGTATTGATTTTTGCTTTATGTTTGATCATATTTATCCAATTTTCATTAAAAGTCAAAGGGCATAATTGAACTCCAAGGTGGGGCAAATGTGAACACTGTTAACTGTATCCAAATAAGTTATTTTGTCTGTTTATTTAGTAATAATCTTATTCCGGGAAGAATATTTGTAATAAACAATTAGAAAAATATAGTTTTCAATGATACATTAGATGTAAAAATATTTTGTTTTAAAAACAGGTTATGTTTACTATCATTGACAGTCTTGATGTTTATTTTGCAGCAGTTTTTTGACGTAAAAATTATTTTGTGTAAGTTAATCATAACGATAACATGTGTGAAAAAAGAATATTTACTTAAGTCGAATTTAAAAATACAATTTTGGCACTAATTTTATGATATAATTGTCATAGTTTCATCTCTATTACTCCTCCACCAGCATTTTGAAGGATCTCGTTCTCGTAATCTCATGAACAAAAAAATACGTAGAAAAAATGTAGATTTCATTCTGGGGATACAAAATTTTAAAAAAATTGTTTATTTACGCCTCACTTTATTCTATAGAATTTGTAATAATTATCTTTATTTAAATATTAATCAATAATAAAATTTCTTCAATAAAACTATTTAAAATTATATTGGTTCACTTTGTTCAGACTTGTTCAACTAATCTTGTCAGACTCAAAATCTTTTGTGTGATCTAAAAAAAATGTATTCTTATCCATAAATGTAATTACAATGGAAATGCTAATAAACATTTTTCCTATACTTCTCATACTGAGAACGTTCAAAAATGTGGCTACCAAGATAAGTTGGAAGTTTTATTTGTAATTAATTGAAGTATAGAATATTTATATGTTAAAAATGTGTATTATTGTTTCTAACTTGAAATCATTTAGTTTCCCTGAAAACTTGACTGAAAAAATATTGATAATATAATTACAGTATCGTTTCGTAATTATAATTTTTGTTAGCCAATTATGTTAATAAAATATAACGAACAGTTATAAATAACGAAAAGAACAAAGTTTTGTATTGCAAACTATTGAACTACTTTAAGATGAATCATTGATAAAAATGACTTCATCATTCAGGTTTGATTTCAATATTGAATTATTATAATATCATTTTTCTACTAATTATAATTTCACTTTTGCAACATAAAGATAGAAAAAGATGATAAATGATACCGATTAACGTAATGATTACAGTAACTTTTTAAATGTAATTAACACTAACTTTCCCTTAAGTGTCACATAGTATATCAACAGAAAATCATGTTACTGTGACTTACGATTTTACCAGTAGAATATTTTTTTGTAATAACAAAATATATCAACTGAAAAATTAAAGAAAAATATAGCAATTTCATTATGCATATATTATAAATTCATATTTTGAGGTCAACAAATACAACCTCTAGAAAAAAATGTGTCATTTAACTTTAAAATAGGTCGTTTAAACTAAAAAAAGTAAGATCTGATAATTCTTTTATTTTACTTTTAATGAATTCAGAGTTATTGCATAAATTGTTTCATGAGCATTAATGAAAAATTGTCATAAAATAAAATTAGATTGAGTTAACGAAAGATTAAAGTTATTTTTTATTGTAACAGAGTAAAATTGATTAAACACTTTATTAAAATTTTTTATCAAAACTAAACAATTATTCACTCATAGATCTTTTAAAACTCATTTTTTAAAGCTTCTTAATGGCTATTTTTTAAAATTTGGTAATTTATTGAAAAACCGTACTTGTTTCTCGAAGCACAAACGCATAGGAGCTGCCAGTCAAAGCCAACAGTAGCAAAACATTCACCGCAGTGGTTCGCATTCCGCAATATTTTTCGAAGCTGCTTGTGGGACAAAGAACTACGACACAACACTGCGCTGCATGTTTGATATTACTTCTTTTATATACTCAATCCTGCAAATGTACGTTAGATCCTGCAGGCATCTATACTATTACCTGCGTAGATTCTCGCACCTATTGCGTAATTGCAATGAGTAAGACGAAGCATTGCTATTGTCTGGTAGTTGTAAAAGAAACAGCAAAGATATGATTTTGTGAGTTGTTTTTTGGTTTTCCCTCCAAAAGATTTTAGAGGAATGATTCAAAGAATATATCTTATCTTGTATATATAAGTTTTGCATCATTTAGCAAAGTTAAAAAATAAGAATTATAAATATTCTAATCGATTCTTATAAAAACGCTTATCCAAAGTCGTTTGTACGAATATGCAATTACATTCGGGAGAAAAATTTAAAAATTACATAGAAAACACAAAATACCAGGAAAATTTGAATATAATGATTTCAAAATTGGTGAAATAAATATCTTCTGATTAAATCGTTTTTTATTTCGATTTTTATAATTTAAACAATGCTTATTATGGATTAAAAGTTTATAAAAAAAAAAATTAATTTGAATTACAAAAATAAACTTTAATTATAGAAGCTAATCAAATGTGAATCATTAGTGCATTAAAAATTTATCCTTTAGTAATTACTTTTTTTAAATAATTTTGTATATGAATAATGAAAAAAAAATTATGTTTAAAAAAAAATTGTACTACCGTAACAGAAACTTTTCATAATTTGACAGTAAAAATTTATGTTTCGTCTTCATTAATCATGTTAGTTTATCATTTAACAGCTTGTATGTCTACTTAAATTGGTTCAATTTCATCGGTATCTTAATTATCAATCCACCCAGAATAGCGTGACGAATACGAAATCAAAAGAAATATACGTACAGAATATTGTTATTGTCGTCTTATTGAAAAAGCGTTTCGATTTTAACGGTTTAATGCGTACTGTTCTGTGAGAGAAGATGACTCTTATTTCGACCTTCGCGAATGAGTTTAAATGTTGTGTTTTTATGTTTGAATTTTTTTTTCTTGAGACAGTGCATAAAAAAAGGGACACAACAGTAATTTCAAACAGGTTTCTTTTCACATCATCTTTCTTGTTTTGAAAATTAAACACGTATTATTATCAAAATCAATTTTCTATGTAATTTTTAAAATTTTGATTCATATGAGAGATAATGTAGAAATTTTAAAGTGTAAAAGTTATTAAAATTAAAAAAAATTATGGGGGAAAAATGAATGTTAACTTATAACTTATTAAAAGTTTTATACAAAAACTTTAATAAAACGAGTTTACAAAGTTTTGAAACTTATTTGAGATCTTATATTTTTTGTTTGGATTCACTTGCATAGATTTTTTAATCAACTAGCATAAATTACAAGGAATTGAATGTTTTGATTTATTGAAGTTAACAAATATTATGATTTCAATATGGAAAAGTCTTAAAAAAATTTCTTACTTATCACTAAAGAAAGCACTATTGACGTTCCGCTATAATGTTATGATGAGTTGTTACGTAGATATCTAATTGATACATCTTCGGTGATTATTTTTTAATTCATGAGTCAATGCCAAAGCCTTGGTGCTTTCAGTAATTTATGCATCACATGTTCATTTTCATCTGCAACGTGTTTATCATCATATGTATCAGAAGTTTGATAAACTAGTACTGAAGTTACTATAAAAATTATAGTTTTCAAATGATCGTAAAATAGTTATGTATCACATGCCGTAGTAATATAAAAAAATGGTTCATTGAGCTAGTAATTCTTTTTTGTAAAATCTTAACGTAAGACCGGATTCTAACCTGAAAATATCAATTACTTAAATAATGTTTTCTTTTTTGGTTTAAAGAATGATTCGTCAATGTATTATCAAAAACTATTATCGTAACTGCTTTAAAAACAATTTAAAAATTATATTGTCAATAAAATACTTGTTAAAAGAAATCTTTGCTATAAATGTTAGGATTTGTTTAAATTTTAACCTTATGTTTTCTATATTAATATTTTTCATTTGCCAATTTTGAATAACTTCGATTATCTAGAACGTGAGATATTTAATTTCAAATGTTGGAAACAGTATGTGGTTTTTATATCTATATAAATATAGACTTTTACCGAACCTTTATGAGCAAATATCTCAGCTTCTAGATAGTTCAGCAATTCCAAATTTTGAAACATATTGCAAAAATATTTTTTAAACAATTATGTGCAATTTCATCGAATTCTGACATTTAGAAGCTGACTCAGGTCCTACCTTAAATGTTTTATAAAAGAATTGGTATTATTTAAAATAAATTTTCTTAATTATTCAAAAGATCATTTATAATTAATTTATTTTTGTAAATGTATTAACTTTTTGTATTAACATAAATAGAACGTTAAATAGGTACATCTTAATTATATATTAATCAACTATATTTATTATAATTTATTTTTTTCAAGAATCGATATGTCAATGTCAGAAGTTTTTATACTGAATTTATTAATTATGAATATTGCAAAAATTGTGTACTTAAAAACTGCATAAAATAACAATGAGAATGATTATATAGAAATATTGAAATCAGTTAAATAAACGTTATGCAGCGTTTAAGAGTTCTACGTAATGGTTATCATACGTAGGTAAAGTAAAATTGTTTTAATCAATTGTCGATAAACAAAATTCCTCAGTGGTAATTCATTGCCTTTATAGATTAACAAACTTTAAAAACAATGTTTAAATGACAATTGTTTGAGTAATTTATTCAGTAAGTTACGTTGATCTTTTCAGTTTGGAGATTTGTACGAATTCTCATAAAATCGAAACCAACAAATTTAAATCGTAGAAATGTATATGTAGCTTTTTAATATTTGTATTAATTTTTCTTTTGTAATATTATTTTATTAATGGTTTGTTAATAAGATTAAAAATAAATCGTGTTTATGTATACGTATTGTCTTTCTTTTATGTATATATAGCATTCTTCAACAAGATGTCGTTAATAGTATGTGATCATATTCAAGTTTTCAATAAAAATCCCATAACGCCATAGAAAAATATTTGCAAATTTATACAGATCATATTTAATCTTTAAAAATTATAAAAATGCAGACAAAATTATTGTTCACAGCTCCTTAATTTTGGGGTTTGAAAGGTTTAATTGTATATTTGAGTCTTTACATTTTTTCATATTATTATTTTTAATTATTTATTTGTTTGATCTTGTTTGTATATTTACATACGTTTCTCACAGTTTCACACTTTTTGGGAAAGTTTTTCTTGTTGGTAACCACCTGCATTGTATTATGAAATACATAATAATGATAACTCTGATACTAAGCAATAGTTTGTTCTTCTAATAATTTATTTATGTACCATTGTTTGTAAATGAAAACAAAATTTTCATTAATTTATTGAAACTTAGAATGTTTATACATTATTTAAAAATAACCAAAAACAGTAATCGTATTTTAAAAACTAATTTTACTGTAATCTCAATAGATCCTTTATTTTTCACAAACACAAAAAGCTATTAAATACATTGTATAAACAATTGCAGAAGTTTTAAAAAAATAAATGTAGTATATAATAAATTACTTTGATATTTATAGCCTTTAAAACTATTATAATCTCTTGAAATCAGACAATCGATTCCAGATCACTGAATCTAGAAGTTCATTGAACTTATTTTTTCCAAGTCTTTCGTAATCAGTGATGAAAAATGCTCGACACGGCAGTATTTAAATGAGTCAAAATTTTCCGAATAGGCCCTTTCTTTTCTTCCGTCCTTGTTCTACCAGTTTCCACTTCTGCAGGTTTCTTTTTATCTTCATCCCATCCACTGCGTACAAACTCAGACGGCAGAATATCGTCTTCTTGACCTAAATGGCTATTCAGAGAATCATCAAAAGATACCGCTCCGGCATTTGCGTTTCCTCCAGCGGATCCTGGCCCACTTATCGAACTATGAGTATTACCTTGAGAATGTTCTCCCTTATTTTCTGATACGGCAATGCCAGAAGTTTGGCCATGCCCTTGAGAGCTACCGGCAATGTTTCCAGAACTAAAGCTACCTTGTGTTTGTCCTAAAGTGTCTGCCTGGACACTTGCTGCTGCACTAATTGCATGACTTTCAGCGTTCCCAGCTGTATTTAATTGGTTTTTCGTTTGCGACGACAGTCCATTATGCCCTAAGTTGCTTTCGGAAGATGAATGGCTAGATGCATAGCCATTTCCTGAAGAAGATGCGCTAGAACTTGCCGAAGCAACAGAAACTCTCGTACCTTCACGTCGTTGTTGATGTTTCAAAGGCCAAGACTCTTGCTGTTGTGGGTAATTTTGTTGTGGGTAATTTTGCTGAGGGTAGTTTTGTTGAGGATAATTTTGCTGAGGGTAGTTTTGTTGAGGATAATTTTGCTGAGGGTAGTTTTGTTGAGGATATTCAGCTGGATGAGGACGGATGTTAAGTTTCGGTTTTTTGGGTTCAAAATGACCATGCTCGCCACAACCTGGAATCCCATAACAAGGCAGATCGCGTTCTGAATCTGGATTCCATTTTGTGATGCTCACATCAGGACTTCCGTTTTGCCATCGATTTGGTTCTCGTGAGTGAAATTTTCTTATGTGAATTCCTAATCTTGATTCTTGATGATGAGGTCTGCGAATTAAGTGATGAAGACCTGAAATGAAATGAAATGAGCTTACTAATATAAAATTTGAATATATTTTTATGTTACAAATTCTTAGAATATGTTGATAATCGAGTTAACTAGTTAAATATTGAATATTATAAATATTTAATTTTTTTGTGAAATGAAATAAAATCATTTAGTGCCAAATCTAAATATTCTTTCTTAATAAAATTATAATTCTCAAATCAGTAAATTTAAATTAAGGACAAAATTCGGTCGAGAAGTACTTTGATGACCAATATTACCTTCACATTTAATATTGAAACTAAGATCTCGCTGAGATAAACATATTTATAATATGTTTTTAAATATGATCATATATACGTGAATTTATGTACACTAAGGTATAGTACATTAAGGTCGATTCTAAAGTCAAATGAATTGTTATATTTGAGTGTAAAAATGTTGTTACAAATATTATGATAAATTGACAAATTGATCAAAAATATTTTTTGTTTATAATTTATGTCAACATTTGAATATATTATGGGAATTTTTTTTAAAAGTTATTCAAAATCGTGTTATATTTGACTGCTGTGGTTATATGATGACGTGAGACTTGGCAACAATGCAATGTCACGTGCTCCCACCAGTTACTTTTATCTATACATTTTTTTATAAAAAATATACAAATTTACATATTATTTAATATATAATATAAAAAAACTTGTTATTCCAGTTTTATTCAAATGTATAATTTTGTAAATTTTTAAAAACACTAAAAAATAATTTTTTTCTATTTCATTACTCAGTATAAATAGAAATTAAACCTTACAATATTTTTTCTTTTTAAAAAGTACAAATATTTTCATCTTTCAATTATTAATTTTACATGTAAGTTTATTTACTGCAAAATCATCTGGATGCAATGATGCCAAGTCGCAACGTATGAAACTGCGCATGCACGGCAAGTTGTTTAGATTTTCTGTGTTTATTGTTATAAAATCTTTAAACCTTTATTGCTATA
>JABFPM010001979.1:4351-18090 GCA_022817325.1 Idris sp. 1 HC-2018
TCACCAACTTTGATCCATACGAAACTCGAGTCTGCACTGGCTGCTACGACGGGAGTAGCTTTTTGGCTTGGCAACCATATTGCTGCCGTTCCAAGATAGTCCTTATACCACTTCCCGTCATTATAGTCGGGTGATTCCAGAAATATCTACCAATTTGATTTCTGCGTAAACACTGTGGCATTTCAAGTTATTTTATGTTATTATTGTTAAACATTATTTATATTAAGATATATCATTAGTTGTAACATAAAACTAAAAGACCGCCCTTTATTATATATTTCATACTGTACGTTCACTACTAATTATTCAATAATTCAAACAAAAATGTAAACACCGTGGAGGCCACGGTGTTTACGTTTTTAATTCATACTATTAAACGATTTATAATGAAGGTACAATAAAAAATATATAATATAAGGGTGGTTTTTTAGTTTTATGTTACAACTAATGATATATCATAATATCAAAAAATTTAAACTATAATAATATAAAAATAAGCTTAAAATACCACGGTATTTACGCAGACATCAAATTGCTAGATATTTGTGGAATCACCCAGTCACGATATTGTTCGCTGAGGATGACCCAAGTAATTTTTTGGTCCAGTTTTTATTATGAAAATGGCCAGTTTTTACTGGTTTCTGACTAAAATCTAGTCAAGAAAACTGACCAAAACCAGACTAGTAACGACACGCTATGTGTCCCCAGACTCTAGCTAGAATAACTAAGCAAATACTAGCTAGTTGCAGAGTAAAGACACTGTTAGAAACTAGTCAAGATCTAGTTTTCTTCTCTATTTTTTCTAGGATTCCAATGTTGTTTATTACAAATAATTAAATCTGAAATTGGAATTTTTAACAATTTATTATTTCTATTTTGTTACAAAATAATATTAATAGTATTTATAAGAGATATATGAGCTATGTTACATATTAACACTTATGATTAAATACATATAATAGTTATATGATTTCTTCTGCAGCTTGAATGTTTTTAGGACGTTCTTTTTTTGGCGATTTTTGTTTTCTTCGTCCTCCTTCCCAACCGTTGACATTGGACAGCACGTCACTCAATGCTTTTTGAATTTTATGTTTGTTGATTCCTGTATCCGTTGAATTACTTCTAGTCTTCATGAAAAAACCTAAAATCAATAATGTCATGTAGTTATTAATTCAATTTATACAAACATAAGTTAATATTTAAAAGCTTACCTTCAAGAATATTATAAAAGTTTGTTGAAGTCATGACTTTTTTATTGGGCACTTTTTTGACGGCTGTAAATTGAAAAGCGACATCTTTGCTAAGACAAGTCTTCATAATAGTAGTTACATTTCTTGTCAATGTCAATGCTTTATCATATTGTGCTACCATTGAGTTTTCCTACAGTAAAACATAAAAATTATTGAAATTTGAATAATATTAAAAAACTGTCATAAATTGTATATACTAATATTTTGACCTAAACTTCGCCCACGTATTCAAAAAAGAGGAAAATCGTTTGATCTCTTTTTTATTATACAATAACAGTGCAATTATAATTTAAATCCATAAAAATTTTCAATTACCAAATCCTGTGCTACTTGTTTTTGTAACAATTTTTCCTCAAAATCATAAAATTCAGTCATAGTCTTGATTGGAAATTTGATTTCGTGTTTATTTCCAAAAGTAGTTGCATTTACAACAGCAAACTCTTCATGCTTCTGTTTTAGCAAGATAGAATCCAACTTATTGGCCATAGTTTCTATTTTCGTCTCAAGACCCTCAGTGTGAATGTGAAAAATTTTTTCAAATCGTGGTAGCAAATATTGACCAATTGCTAAAAAAATTTATAATTTTAGAATATTTTTCGAATTAAAACTCAATAATAAAATTATTGAATATAATAGTTTATTGATATGACTAAGACAGATAGTTAAGCAATTTAAATAGTATAATATGTTTTCGTAAAATAGAAATTGAAAAAAGAGCAAAAATTATTATTAAAAGTTTAAAAAAAATTTAGAAGTTATACTTGTTCTAAATACAAATTATAATAACAATGTACCACCTTCATGAAATTAATAATCAGTTAATAAAATAATCAATTTTTTATATCATACAATTTAAATAGCTTAATAAAACTTACCAATCACTAAAGGATCTTTGTGGTCAATATTATAGTTGCTAGAGACAGGAGATGGCGGAACGTCTAGGAATCATACAATTAGAGTTTTTTTTTATTATTTGCGGGTATTATATAACATTATCAGTGATAATTTATCACGAAAAAAAAAAAAATGAAATAATTACGAAGTCCAATGTTAAAATTGAACAAAAAAATACATACTTGAAAATGCGGATGATTGTTTTTGACGATATAATTTATTTGTAACAGTTTCTGGCTTTTTTGGAACGTTATAATCTTCTTTTTGTTGTGTTATCTCGTTTTGCTTGACAATTGGATGGTTGCTATTATGGTTTTTGGTTTCACTTCCAGACTCTTCTAGAAAGTATGAAAGTAATTAGAATTTCATATGAAATATAAGTAGTTTGAGGTGTGATTCATTTTATTACTATTATCATTATTATTATTAAGTTTTATCGTTAAGTATTTTTTGTCTAAAATTATTACCATAACTATACAAATAACAAATTAAAACATTCGCAATAATTTAATAAACATATGTTTCTCACTCATGATTGCTTGAAATTTTTCTTGTTTGTTTAAGCCACTATTTTCATCCGCTGATGTTTCTAAAATCTCAAACTCTTCATTTTGTTGAATTAGCGGTTTTGATTTGGGAGCTGAAGCAATGTCGACACAAAATGTATTATTATTTTCAAAGTTAAGGACATCTTCTGAATCATTCAACACCATAGCATCCATCTTTTGATCTCCATCCATTTTTCGTTGTTTTTTTAAATTCTTCAAATTGTCAGTCAACTTTGAAACATTTTTTTTACAGAGTTTTTTTGCCAGTTGGTTTTTTTGTTAAAAAAGTAAATGGAGCTTTCTTTTTTGCTACAAAAATTAATAATGAATTATATATACTATACAGGAATTATTGTTTTATTTCTTTTGATTATCAAAATATAAAGAATTATATTATATTTTTATTAAAAATAAAGCATTTAAAATTATTAACACGTGACTTTAATTATATTACATTTTATATTATATAAATTATTTTGAAATATTAAATATCTTACTTGAAGCACGTGTTGGTTTCTTGGCATTGAAAACCTTTTTTTTGGTTGTTTCAAAGTTTGAATCTGATGACTCTGAACTTGAATAGGTTTCAACACATGGCTCATAATCTATAAAATAAAGTCAATTAATTCAAGTTAACTTTGTGTCGTTTGTGTACGAAATTTTTTCTTTAATAACCCTTTTGAGGTCCTCAACATTTGTCATACAATTTCTTGTTTAAAAAATAAAATATACACCTATGAATATAAAAGTATAAACAAAACAAAAAATTGCTATGAAAAAAATAAACCGGGTTGTAAGTTCGGTTAATATACTTAAAGAAAAGAAAAATCATCAATAGAAAAATAAAATAGAAAACTAAAAATATATGTATAATAAATTTTTGCATAATATGTTGACCAGAATTTACCTTGAGAAGAATTATCAGCAGATTCACTGGAATCAAACCGTTGTATAGCTGATTTCTGGAAAGCATCTTTTTTTGATTTATCTCCTTTCAGTTTATCTACAAAAGCAGCTTTAATTTTCTCAGACTGACCTTCTCCATCAGTCGTCAAAGTACAAACTTTTTTTTTTAGTAAATTTAACTTTTTCATAGCTTCACAATGAGTTTCTATAATTATTAATTGAGAATTGAATAAAATAGTAAATTTGATAAACATGAACAATTAAAAAAAATCATTTTTAAATTTATCTTTGCAATGGAAATTTATAATTAAATTTGTAACAAAGAAATATTTTTCCACAACTTTTTCATCATTTTTTGTATAAATATAATTAATAAAATAAAAATGTTTATTATTTATTGTCAATGTTACCGAAATACAACAAAACTTACTTGCACGTCCTTTAAGAATAACTTTATATGAATCCCATTCGATGTCAAAATCTTTTAACCCTTTTATCATTTCTTGTATTTCCTTACATATCTTATAGTCGTATGGTGGTGGAGGATAATAGACGACTAATTGATTTTCTTCAAAATCCGCCCAATCTCTTGGAATACATTCTAAACTTGAATCTTGGAATTGAACCAGCAAATACTTGTACGACACATCTAGAAAAATTTTCAAGATATGAGATAAAAAATAAATACAGCAATATAAACAGAGATACACAAGAATATAAACAAACGAAAAAAGCTTTTCTTTTAATTATTTTATTATTTGAAGTAATTTTTAAGACAGTGAATTAACATGAGATGAAATTTTTACGATTTTTTTATTTACAAAAATAAATAAACAAATTATTTTATTTGTTTTTAAAATTTATTTATATTATTATAACCTTAAATTCATTTTTTATATTAAATGTGTAGAAGCAATAAAAATATTAATAAATAATCAAAAATAAATAAATTAAATGTAATACAATTTTATAAAAACAAAATAAATACCTGCAAGGTCATCCATTATCACACAAACCAAATTGAAAGTGTTCTATATTTTTTTTCAGCACGACTTAAATAAATACTTCTTTTAATAAATACTCAGTTATTGTATTTAATGCTGAATAATTATAGATTTTAATTCAAATCTATATTCGCAAGAACAAGATGATGAAAACAGAACTAAGAAGTTTATTGAAGCGAGATAAAACACGTTCATGTGGACTAGCTTTGGCTGCACTGAGCAACTTAAAGTAAAGGACAGACAAGTAGATGTCGCAGTACTATATTTGGCGGGAAATTTGAAATGATTATTCTTATGGTATTGAATTTTTAAGATAAAATTAAGTTTTAAATTTATTGTAATATTAAAATTGAATTCTCACATTGATAGTAAGTAATAATTTTTAAGTTTATAAATTAATGAACTGTTTAAATATACATTATTTGTATATTTTTTTTTCCATTTCAGTTTTTGTAATTTAATCACAATGTAATTAGATTAATTATATAAACTGAAATGGAAAATCATCTAATGTGAGAGTAAAAAAACAATTAATTCATTCGCAAAAATTTTATAGATTAATGTTTTTTTAAAGGAAATAATATTAATATTCACGATAGTTTAAAAAATTACTTTTTTCGTACAAATTTTGCAGTAAAATATTTTAATTTAAAATAATATCACAGTAAAATAGTTCTGAAAATAATTTATTTTGGACAGTAATTGAATAATTATTACATATCTGGTACTAAAGTAACTGTGAAAATTATCACGTTGATGATTTTAACATTGGATGTATTAAAAAAACAAACAAACTAAAACTTATTTTATGAACAGAATAGATAAAATTATAGAATTACATTGCACAACTTATTTCATAGTTGACATTTTATTACACTAGTTTTATATCAATAAAATATAATTATCTTGTTAATTTTAATGCAGAAGAGGCATTGCGTATATTTTGTGAATTTGATCACATTGTACAGTTAAGATAACTAATTTTCTCTCGACATCATTAATTGATATTTCATATTCAGTGGTCACTTCATCTTTCAATTCATTCATGTCAAATCGCGAAGATTTACATGGAAATTGGAAAGTTGGTCGCTTTTTAATGACTTTATGACCAATAAAATTTATTGTGTGGTTAAATTCAATCATGTCTTTGATTTCAAACACTGATTTATCTTTCAGTAAAACGTAATTGTCAGGTTTGGAACAACTCAAGATTGATTTTTTGAAATCTAATACTTTAACATGGCTTATCTCGTTTTCATCTAATCGTTTTTGAACAACTTGTATGGATTTCCTTAATTTTGGCTTGTCAATTCTATTTTGAATTACATATTTCTCATGCATTCTACGGCAAACTTGCGCTAGAGGTCGATTTTTTGACCGTAAAAGAAGCTTCAGTTCGCCTAGAAAACTCTCAAATGGAAACGCAGTAATATAACTAAGAGAACAATTCATATTTATCACATCGTCTGCAACGTGAACCAAATTATGAATGTTCATTATCAAAATATCTGCATCATATTCAGAAGGGGCTAAGTCAATAAACATTTTTAAATAATATTTCGCTTGATCGTTTCTGGTAATACAAAATTCATCACTGCATAAAATCCTAGATGCAGTGTGAAAAAGTAAAAAATGCTTATACTTCTTTTCGCTCAGTATATCTTTCAAGACAATAGGTCCGCAGTACAAAAGAAAAAAGCGAAATTCCGTAGCTTTCCACATATGCACGTCAGCTACAGATCGGGGTTTACGATGAAATTCGGACGGCACTTGATTCTAAAATACCTCCATTCGTTCTGACAGTTTATTTTTTGCGACAAGTGACACTTTATATCGTAAATCTTCAAGCCAATAAAGTAATAACTTCTTCATCACGCCTAGACAAAACAAATGCATAAAATCTAAAACAAAGTGTGATACAATATCTATACCATGAAGATTTATTAATGACGTATCACCATTGTGATGATCTCGACTTTCTTGATTTATAAATGAATCGTGGGTTCTCTCTTGAATTTCGGTTATTGGATAAATCGTTCTTCGTTTGTATCTAAGTCCATGAACATGACATCTTTCGCAAGCACTATATCCTCCGTGTCCTTTAACATTTTTTAGGTATGCTCGAGCAGGATTGTCGCAAATAAAACATTTTATGTGAACTTCGAAAATTTTCTCATCAATCATTAAATTTTGATCATGTAATTTATTCAATTCGTTTATAAAATCATGAAGAAACAAATCTAAAGGGGGTTTTGAAGTCCCATAATAGATACCTACGGGAAAAGGTTTATAAACATCAGTTCTAGAAAATATTTTGCATAAAATAGGCCAAAACTGTTTTTTGCTGGATTTATATAGTGGTAAGCCATCAATATTAAACATAAGATCAATCCTATCATTGTGTAAATTAGTATCAAGGCTTCTTTTTAATCCTGTTTTTAAGCCAAAATAAGCAAATTCACCATCCCCACAGGAAGAGATAGTATATTTAGCACTATTTGTTTTCATGAGTGTCTGAGCCGTTTTGGGAAGGTCTGGTAATAACCGTTGTCGCAGAATTAATAATAGAGGTGTTAAATGTGATAACGGAATTTTACAGTTTATCGCCCATTTTTTCAGTTCTTCGCACTCATCAAATACAGGAGTTTCATCTTCAATTTCATCAATTTCTTCTACATCAGAATCGTCGTTGCTATAATATTCGTCACTTTCAACGAGTTCACTGGAATCGTCATCCTCGTTGTCTTCTAAATTGAGTGGAAGTGGTTCGAAATTCAATATTTCGGGTAATTCTTCATTTTCAGATTGAAAATTATCTACTTCAGGTACTTGAAGATTATCTGACAATTCAAATACTTCGGCTTCCTCAGGAACTTCATTTACATCAGATGTTTGGCTCCTATCGTTTTCTTCAGACGTATCATTATTTTCAGATAACTCAGTTATAGTAGAAGCCTCTGGCGTATTTTGATCTTTTGAAAAACAATATAAATTTAGTCCTGGCGTAACAAAACAATATATATATATATATACTTTTAACAAATTAAAAATAAAATGAATTTTAAATACTAATTATAATTAACTAAACCCTTAAAAAAATAATCTGCATAAACTCCTATAAAAACTAGATTATTTATAAAATTACCTTCTTGATACAGTTTCCTTCTTTTTCTGTATTTTGCAGAACGAAGTCTTGATAATTCTTTCTTCCTGTCATTACTGCTCATTTTTGTTTACTCCAAACTGAAGAAAAAACAATAGTGCGACACGTTGAAAAAGTATTCATTTAAAACACTTCATTTAATTATTTTATCGTTATAGTTATATGATAATTTTGTTAAATAGGCAATATATCAAACAATATGCAAATAATATTTTGAGGTTATGTACAAATAATAATCAAACGTAACACAAAAACTTCTACAGTTCGAAAAAAATTGTAAAACTTGTTTTAAAATTTTCTGATCATATTTTTTTATTATATATTGGATATAATTGTCAATTTAACTTTTTTGTTCACAGTATATTATATCAATTACAACGTTATTCAATCTTTCCATTTTAAACAATAATAAATTAAAAACTTAAAAGTTGCATAATGAAAAAGTTGTACTTACATTTGATGATGATGATGATGATGAAAGTAGATTAATACTTTAGATAAACTTTTTTTAATAAATAAAATAAATTAAAAAAATAATGAAATTAATTAAATAAAAATTAGTCTTGTGAGTCGTGACAGTATTGAATATGTTTTATTAGATAAAATTCATTACCAACGAATTTTAATTTAAAAAGACACTAACTCCGTGACTTTAGATCTTATTAATCTTCTTAAGCATGCATAAACTATTTCAGTTTTACTCAGTAGTGCCTAGTTATTAACTGGGTAGTTTTACCTAGATAAAAACGTATTTTGACTAACTAAATATAAATCAGCTGAAAATTACATCAGCATCTAAACATAACCTAGTTGAAATTAAATTTATCTTTTTAATAGTTTTTTTATTGTTCAATTTTAATTTCAAAAAATTAAATCAGTGTTTACGAGCTAGTATCTAACTAGTGTTTGGGCAGTTTTATTTGGGCAGTTTAATCGATTAAAATTCTACCGAGTACCTGTTTTGAATTGGTCAAAACTGGACAAAAAATTACTTGGGGATGTCTATCCTTTTCTCGGCGAGTATCTGCCCCAGTAGACAGTCGGCAATCAAACTTCGATGCATGTTTCCCTTCAAAATCCTCATTGAGCCTTGTTTTTAGCTTTCTCCAATGCATCTCTAAAGTTTCTACAAGCTCCAAATTCCAGAATGTGATTTCCCTTCTTTCCCGAAGAGAGACGGAGAACGCATTTTGGAATCCCTTGACATGCTCCAGGCTTATATGCTTCTTCGCCGCGTTTGAAGCAGAATTTGCTTCTGTCTTTTGCTTTCGCCATGGCGAGGATCTTGTCAGCGTGTAGCGCGTTTATCTTGACTAAGGCTAACCTTAGTCCTCGGCCATTTGGCTTCGTTACTGACATACCTCATGCCTCTGTCAGCTCCGGGACCTCGGTATTATCCGTAAAGGCGTCGATGTCACGGATTTCCAGTGTAATCTGAGGCTCCAGCATCATCACCTTGCCCGCGGAAACGATAGCTTCTTCTATGGCTTTGGTGAACGAGGCCTTCTCCTGCAATTCCTTGTTAAGTTCAATAAGGACCGACGCGTGTCTGCCGGACAGAGCGGATAACTGCTCCATTATCCTCGGACTTAACCTTCACGCGAATATCCTTAAAGATGCTCGCGAAGGTCATAAACTTGCCCTTGGCCGGTTTTATCAATACCACATCGGTGCGTGTCCTCGTTTGCGTCTTTACTTCGGTTTCCCTTTTTCTTTGGCTACCTGAGTAGCACATTGAGAAGGTTGCTTCTCAGGCTTTTTTTTTCTTATTTTTTTTTATTTTCGGCTACGGTGAAGCCTGCGTCACTATCTTTTTTTATTTTCTTTTTCTAAAGCCCGAGAGGCAGCCTTCGAGCTTTCCTCCGAAAGCTGTCGTTTACTCCCTGAGCGGGGCGGCCTGACAAGAGTCTAAAAGACGATACTCTGCTCAAGACCATATCAATCGTCTTCCGACGCTCTTGTCCAGCACTCAATGAACTCTGGTAGTCCTTGTTTGACCGTCTTATTTACCTGCTCTATCTCGCTCAATCGAACCAGGTTAGCGCGATCGCTGTCTTCATCTGATGGAGCGACATTGTTACTCGACCTTGTTGGGACCGCGCTTTTTGCGGTCTTCTTTAGCACATCTTTAAATAAAGTCGCAAGCGTCTCCCTTTTTCCGTTTTGTGTGCAAGTTGCACCTACACTTGCTGTAGACGATGAGGTGGTCAAGTGGTCCACCACCTCAACCCGATTCGCCGATAACGCATGAGACGGGCGACCTCCCCCATAATCCATGAGGTCGTCCTCCGCAGAGTGTGGGTTTACTGAATCTAATGTCGGGTTGCTACAAGGGGTAAAACTCACGTTTTGTTCCATCTCATGCGTATAGTTTTCTTTAAAAATATTTGTCACGCATGATACTTAAAGAATAATCATACATAATGCTTGTAAAAAAATCATGCATGTACTATACACTATCATGGCTATCCATGATCATACATGGAAATCACTTATAGATTACGCGTATGATTTTCACATATACTTTTATAAGTCTCTGTAGCCTAGGTGTTAGAAGTTTGATTTAATATCTTCCGAGTTCCGAGTTCGATTCTCAGTCAAACACTTTAGCTTTGTTGTGTCCGAAATGGATGCAGTTTCTGAATACAGTTTGATCCAAGCATATATATGGGAGTAACTGTTTGTAACGAGCACAGGATTCTTTGTACTCTAGCCAGAGTACCGCTTCGGCTTTCTAGGCTCTGTTAAAGAGTCTTCTAGTCTCTTTTTTGCATGCTTTCAGTTCCTTGGTCCACTTGGCATTTCCTGTTCTAGTGGTGACTTTTACCAAAGGACAATTATCTTCGTATAGAGTTGTAATAGCATTTCGAATAAAATTCTCAGTTGCCTCGATATTCCACGGCGTGCCAGAGCTGTCTTTGAAATCTAGTAAATTTTTACTCAGATTACATCTGGAATGGTCTCAATTGGTATTCCTTGGGTTTCTCCTCCATTTAATACAAGTCGGACAGTCCTTTATCAGCCCTTTATAATTTTCATTTATAGGTCTTGTTTGAGACTCACCAATTTCCGACCCTGTTTTTCATGCCACGACTGCAGAAGTAGGATAACTGAGGCTGTGTTACAATTACTCTGAGAGTGTCATGTGCATTTTGCAATCTGCTGTACGAGGCGTGAGATCTGGTTCACTGCCGATTAAGCTTGTGGTGGATTAGAGAGCCAGAATCTACAGTAGGCTGCAAGAAAAACGAATTTTGAATCACTGAGATATATCAAGAAGAAGCAGTTGGAAACGACTATCCAATGGCAACAAATATGGAGTTCTGCTACTACGGGAAGGTGAACATACTGTCTTATAGCAAACGACGTTGCATGGTTGAAGAGAAAGCACGGTGAGGTAAATCACTACCTATTTCTCAGCGAGCATGGTTGCTTCTTGGCTTAGCAAAAACGTTTTGGAGTCAACAACAACGACTGTTGCCCGGCATGTCCATCTGCTGTGAAGGACTCATTCTTCGTCTGTCTACGGTTCCAAGAAGTTACGACGAAACTTCGGACATTTTTGAAATATGCCTCGAAAACTATGGCGGACTACTCAATGATCAACATCAAAAAGCTCCAAGAAACCTAGAAAATAAGGTAAAATGCAAACTAATAACTGAGGTTGCACAACTTTGTTTCTTTGTACCTTTTGCGAAAAGCGGGAGTGGTTCCAATCAAAATTCGAACCACGTACCTTACTACCTTTCTCCTTCTCATCTCCCTTACAATCAATGCACAGATTTATCTTCTGTGGAATTAATTCGTAAAAATCAAAGCTGTTTTATTAGCTTATAAAAAACAAATTACAACCGGTCACCCCTGTGAAGTAATGTGCCGATTTCCAAATAAAGTTTCTTGTTAGGTTAACCTGAATTCAGGCTGATCTAACTAGAAATTCTGTTTGTAAAAATAATCTAAATTTTGATTTACAGAATATTATTTATTTTAATTTTTGAGCTACAAATAAACATTAATATAATGTCATTAAGTTTGACGGGAGAAGGTAACAGTGATATAAATAGAAAAATTCAATGTTCTACGCAAGTATGTTTTTCAGATTATTACTTTTAGAAATTAATAGAAATTTTGTTTGAAAATAAATTGTAGACTGCGTTCCTGAGTAAAATATGAGTTTAAAAAAACAAAAAAGTTATTTCATTTTGCAAATGTGCGGTGGAATGTGAATTAGCTTTACTTCAATGAAGATATCAATATTAAATTGTAATGTGTACATTACAAAAGGAACAAAAGAAATTCAATTTTACATGGAATCAAAACAAAAATCACTGAAAATTAGACATTGACAAATACAACGATATTACGAAACAGACCAATAAATAAACTGCTTTTACGGAGACAGAATACAAACTCCAAAGTTCACAAATCTTTAAATGAAATTATAATCGAATAAAATGTTTACAACTCAATCCATGATAATAATGCCTATATGTTCTAGTTGCAGTTCAAATTGGATAGAATTTTCGCCAATTGTTGAAAAATTACTGCTCTTGGTGTAATCAAGGTGTAACGTTGAATACTAATTATCTGCTTTTGGTATACTTACAGTGTCATATGAATTATATGTTAAGGTCGGTAATATATTCTGCAAATATAGTTAAACTTGGATAAATATTTTATCTTAAATTTGAAATTATTTCAACTTATAAGATTATCGTTTACATATTTTGCTTTTCTTGGGATATTTACAGAAAAATGTCTGAGCTAAGGAGCGAAGAAAAAAATAAACCTATTCATAAATTTTGACATAAAGTACTTTCAAGTTTTAGTTACTGAAAATCTATCCGAAAATATAACATTTAGGTTATGTTACATACAAAAATTAAAAATTCAACAAACAAATCTGAATATTCAACAAAATGTTGTGTACATTTTCAACAACCTTCAAAATTGACTACTGTTTTGAGTTCACAGGGCAATTTTCAAATTTTGAAAGATTTCCATTTTAACTCCATTTCACCTTCAAATTATATATTTTTAATATTTATTATTGATATACAAAAATCGATTAAATTCAGATGTTGCAATTTTTTCATACAACTCAATTTATTTGATTTATCCCGAAAGTCAATTAATTTTACGGAACTGAAACAAATATGAAGGCTAATAGCAATAAATTACATTTATTCAAGTATTTGAATATCGATACATGTGATATAAAATGCGTTTGACAAAGTATTTGAAAAATGACAGAATAATCTGGGCTTTGCGGAATTATCAATTTATTATTTAATTACTAAAATTGATTAACCTGCAGAAATAAAATATTTTATGTCAGTTACATCGTTGATCAATGCAATTTGCTTCACAAAAAATGTTATTCCCAAAATATCTATATACTAGTGTAAAATGTTCTTTGACAAAATTTTCTGGACACGAGGGAAAAATGGCAAACGTGAGATAGAAAAGAAGCCGTTAGAAATGTATAGACTTGGTGTATTTAATTTGACCAACTGTTCGATTCAGGTGTGTTTTGCTTGGCAACGTGAAACGTAGTTGCGACGGAAGCTTAGCTCGACATTTCTAGATAATTAACGTTCTGAATTATTCTTAGCGGGCTTAAATTACACGTTTTTGCCTTGCCGCAAGATCTTCCAACAAGCGCGTTGAAATATTTTATATCCTAGCTTTGTTCAAGATTTCCTTCGCCAGCTCAAAGTAATAGACTATCATTTTCAATCAAAAAGAAGCTTTTTATAGATAAAAGAAAACTTGTTTTTCTTTCGCACAAAAAAATTTAAATATTTAATTCAGAATTTGCTATTAAAAATTATGATTTAAGTATCATTTTACAAGTATATTAAAATATTAACAAAATTGTGAATTCCAACTGAATTAATTCACAAATAATTGAACCTCCGGATTCTAAAAGGGGACTTACGCTCGAAAGTGAAAGTTTTGGCAAAAATGTTAG
>JABFPM010001980.1:0-18081 GCA_022817325.1 Idris sp. 1 HC-2018
AAAAAGCAATGAAAAATATAATAAATTACGTGAATAATTTCAAAAGTACGATAATTTTTCGTACTTTTGAAACTACTTGTGTAATTTTTTATATTTGTTGTTGTTTTTTAAGTTATAAAATGCTCCCATTTATATTCAACACCGGTACATGGCTGTTTTTTTTTAATTAATTAAAACAATCAAATAATTTAAAAGTTCACTAAAAATAAGAGAGAGACAAAGAATTTTCATTCGGCATCGCGTTAACAAATATAATTGATAACCGAAATACAATTTTAACTTTAACCTGCTCATCAAAATATTCTGTCTTGACCACCACCATAAATTTTTGTTATGTACATCATTCACATTAAGCAAATCGAATAAAATTTTAAAAAGCTACAATGCAATAAATTATAATTAACTAAATCTATACACATATAAATGCACATTGTATGTATTACAAAATTAATAAAACTTTTTCTAGATGATGAAAAAAAAAAAAAAAATAATAAAATAAAAAAGAAGAAATATGATATAAACACTGGGCAAAAGATAATTAAAATCGAAAAAAATCTATAATCTCGTAAACTATTTCTCAGATTAACTACTTATAAAAGTAAATTAAGAAAATGAATTTAATAAAAATTAGAAGAATATCTTCTGTTCTTAGAAGAAACATGTCCTACAAAAACAAGTTGATAATACCGCATCAGTTTCCCTTGTTTTTCATTGCAATCTGCCAACAAAACCGCGTTTTCCGTCATCTTTATCGTTATTTAACACCACGCTCGGAATAAACATCTATAATTTACTAAATAATATATGTAAAAGATTTTCTTGTAATTTTCTTAGCTATGTTTTGCGGCCGTTTGTGAACTTTGAGACTCGGCTGGCGAAAGATGATGGGCAGAATATCAGCTGAGTTGGGCAAAGGGTCGCCGAGTTCTTGATTTAGTAATCACGTTGCCTGACGGTATTGTTCGTGCTCTGCTGCGATTCACCCGAAAACACTCCAGGCCTAATTGCTGGCCGAAGAGAGACCACTCAGGAAATTAGATTAAATTTTCGTTGCAGCTCACAAAAGTGAGCGCAATATCTAACTTGTCGTTGTAAATGATGTAAGTAATGATGTAATTCAAAGGATTTGATTTTGCTTGCACTTAGTAGTAGATGAATAACGCAAACTGTTGTTTGTGAATTTTGAATTCATGTGAATTAACAAAGTTGAGTCTGGTGAATCGAAAATCAAATTAAACCTGATAGTTAACGTTAGTAAGGAAAATTATATCAAGAAATATTTCAACTTCATAATAAGTGTAAATTTGAATCTCCAAAGTTGTAAAACTAAATTTGACGCTTTGACAAGTACAAAAATTTCAATTTCAAATGACTTAAAAATAAATGTTGCAGTAAAAAGGCAACTATTCTCATTTGTTATCAGCAATTTATGAGCTTTTTATTAATAAATTTATTATTCCGATAAGATTTTGCCCAAGCACTTGCTTTGATCTCAACTGGTTTAAAATGAGAAGAAGCGATTAACGTAGCTAATTCGTACGAGATAGCTCTCCGGCAACAACACAATGCTAATCAAGTTAGGATCAGACGTATGATTTTCTTGCATTTAAGGCAAAGAGAATCGTGTAGCATTTCTAGTTCCTTCGGATAGCAACGTTTATTAGATATAATCTGCGAGCATGCGTGAAACACATACTTACATCCAAACTGGTATTCCCGACTCATTTTCATACGGATGCTACTCAACATCTCATCCCGGATTGAATTAATTCATCTGACTATAATCTTAGGATGCCGATGTTTATCAAAAAAGGAACAATAAGACACTTTTTGTCCAAAAATTGAGGATCCACAAATTATTACTGATCTTGAACTGGATAAGCTTAAGTAAAACTTTGTTCAAAAAGTACATAAATCAAATGATAAGTTGAGATTGAATTAGAAATTGTATGATTGAAATATTTGGCCAATAAGTTTGATGTCTCAAAGAGATTGATTCGCTCTTGAATTGGGTCTCTAATTACATTAAGAATGGGTGCAGAGGAATTTCGTAAACTGTGGTCTGCTGTTTGGCAGACGCCAGCAAGATCAATTGTAAAAGTTTGCAGCCAAGTTCGATAAACTTTGCGCGCTTCACAGTGGGAAAGTTCTTTTCGGGTGCTGATAATGGTTTAGCTTCCGCAAATTTATACTGCGATTTAATGGAACGGTAATACCCTTTTTTATAATAGAAGAACATTCAATCAATGTAAACGGAACGAGCTCAGATGATCATTTATGAAATCTTTAACTGTTGGATTTGCGCGCGGTAAAAGCACGAGATTGAAGGTTGGCTAGGTGTAAAAAATGATCCTGTCAAATGATGCACTCAATACGGGAAACGTACTATCATGTACTTGAATGCACACGATTTGCGGCATAACTTCTTGTCGGCAATACCGTAACTGAACGTCCAATCATCGCTCTTCATAATTTCCGACACATTACCTTTCGGCTCTTAAAAAGTACACCGCATAAATTTTAAGTGACAAATGTGCCTTAATTTTATATGTAGACAAGCAAAGTGTCTTGGTTTCTTTTTTTGTCTTAAAACTTTTTTGTCGTGTGCTCGCAATAAATTTAACTTATTACAGTTTGCTAAAAATGTTGAAGGGAAACTTTTGCAGATTTAAATTAAACAAACCTGACTAGATAGAAGTTAAAGTCATGTGTTGTACTTTGTGTTTGAATTGTTAGTATTTGAATTTGATAGTTTGTGTGCGATATAATGAAATTACTTACCGCCATATCTTCACTTCTATAAGCGGTGAGGGTCTGTTCATCTTGCAGCAGAACACAGTAACAAGGCTCCCAACAAGCTTCGCCAGTGATTTCGCCAACGCAATCTGCTTCTGCAAATACAAAGAAATATGCCAAAATTAAAGCAATGTTATTAGAGAAAATGCAAATTTTAAGTGGATGACATTTTTTTGCAAACTAATTAAATTAATAGTGTTTTATTAAATATTCATTCAAAGAAAAGTTGGGACATTTTTTAAATACTTTTAACAAGATCGCTATTTAATTTAAATAATATTTTCTATACATGAAAAGGATTTTTGTTTGTTTGTTTGTTTGTTTGTTTTTTTTTTTTTTCTTCTTAAACTAGGCATTTAATTTTTTGTCAGAGTACAACATTTTATCTGAATAAGCATCCATCTTTATATGTGCATCATTAAAACTCAAAGAAACAGCCGACATGACGCAAAGAGTACATCCACTCTTCCAGATTACATGCGTAAAAAAGATATTCGCCGAGAGTATTACGTCGTCACGTTCCAGACCTAAGGTAATAGTTCATTATGAAACTCTCGTGCGGCATTCTGCAAGAATTACCATAAGTTAGCCCGTGTAGGACAAAGTCGGGACCTGTTAAACGAACCGACACCGCCGAATTACGATGCAAATCGGATAGAATTACGTACACTTGGTGTTGCAAAAAATGCGATAGTTTCGTTACCAATCTGGTAGACACTTTTATGCACAGCACAAAAAATTCCTCAAATAACTTTGCTCTAAAAATCGATTGACGACCAATTTAATTGCTCCATGTAATTAAAACTATTTTACAACTTTATCGAGTGCTTGTTATTTCTGTTATGAGGTAATAATAACTCATGTTGTCTTTTCATTTTAAAACTTACAAGATAATGGAAGTGACAAGGTGGAAATTGATCAGCAACTTATTCACCCTAGTTTGTAAGTGTTATGTAAAATTGGAAAATAAGTCGAGGGATAGAGTATAACGTCTAACAGAAGAAAAGTTTCGTCAAACTTGGACATTTACTTGAGATCAGCCGAGTGTCTATATTTCCCCGGGGAGAAGACTTGTTTCCGACGTATTTTTGCTGTCACGAATATATTCCGGGTGTTTTCTCTTAAATCATTCGATAATCCCACCCGAGTCGTGCAAAATGTTATAAGAAATTCCCTTAATTGAAGCGTCGTATACTTGAAACAATATTTAATACCTGCACATAAATCTTATTTGTCAGAAAATATATTTTATAAATGTTCTTTCTAGACAAAAACAACATTTTCTTTTATTCTTATACTAAAATATGACCTCTTTTGTAGTGACAATATTCAATTTCAAAATATTGTACGTTTATATTGTTATGCTATGCGATTGATAGTACGTGTTTTTTATAATTTTATCATTTTAATGCTGAACAAAGTTTTCGACAAGAATTAAGTATCAATACTTTACAAATGACAATTGCCCCTTAACTTTGGCTTTAGTTCAACCTTCAAAGCGCAGTACATTGATCACGTACATTCTGTCTTTCAAGACAACTTCGACAACGTCTATTCACAGTTGTTCATAACAACCGGCAGTTTCCGTTTCATCCGTATTGTTTTGCTTGTTCAAAATTATTCGACGTTTCATCGTAGGAATTGACGCGAGTTTTCAAGCCTAATACTGATTTCTATTACTACATGAATAAAATACAAATTTTATTCTTACTTTAATTTACGTTTTGTATTGCAAAAATTACCTAACTCAGGTCAAAATAAATTTATGAATGATGAATTTCGACTTACCGATTCCAAGTACTGTCTTTTAAGAACTGAAACTTGATTGTGTATTTACTTAGCAATTGTTAAATTTTATTTTCAAACCCATCAAAGAGAGTCTATATTTTTGACAAACGTAATTGATAGATCTGCTGAAATTTGAAAATTGTCTTTAAATCAATTACCACGTTGCCTTTGCCGCACTTGCGTAACAAAATTTTGTCAGTAACTTTTATTTTATTTCTTTATTTTTTTTTTCTTTCGAATGACTAATTTTTATCAAAACCAATAACAATTTAATCAAACAGACTTCCTATTCTCGAATGACATAACTAAAAAAAAGTTTAGCCGCTCTTAACCTTAACCTCATGAGTGAAAAGTCTGTTTCATGAACAAATTACGAGTTACAAAGATGCACTTTTTCCTCTCTCATCGCCATCAACGTAAGAACACACGCCAAACAGGAATGCGAATAAATGATACTAAAAAGCGGTGGCGCCATGATCCACGAGGTCAACCGTTTTAACAGCAGTGCCTTCAAGGTGATTTGCTTATCATTTTTATAAATAAATTAAAAAAAGTGTACAAATAAAACTATCAAAAATGTCAAAGAAATTTGTAAGGACGAAATTGCTTAATAATTTCAAAAAACTCACATTTTATTTATTCCTGAATTTTTATTTTGTTAATTTTCTTTTTATTTTTATCCTCTGTAGATTGTTGATACGACCATAAAATCAGCTCAACTTTGACTCGAAAATTTTGAATGTCGGTATATAACGTTCGGAAAAAGGTTATTTTATATAAAGCAATAACGGAATATTTTAATAACTAACAAAATAACAAATGAATAATGCATGAATGCGAGTGGCAGTTTCGAGACGAACTTGGCATTCGCTCGCAATTCGTATTCGAGACTTGGGCAGAGTTTAATAAAATTACATTGGCTGGCGTGTTCGTTTCTACTTTATGACGGGTCACCCGGATATCGGGAATTACAAAAATAAGCTATAACTCCCCGACTGCTTGTTCAATTATTTATCAAGTCCCTTCTTGCATACTCCAAAACTGAGTTACAAAGACAAAGGATAACGAAATTTAACAAAAATGCCAGCAATGCCAACATCGTCGCTGTTTAAATTAATTAATTTTCTGGACAATTTCACAAAATTGCATTTTGATCGAATTCAGCTAAATTTTCGCTCATCAAAGAAACCATGATTCACAATGTTAATTGCTGTAAAATAAACTGTTTTACTAAACTTTAGTATCCAAATAATTATTTGTAGACAAAAAAATAAAATGAAAAACAAAATTAGAACAAAAACGTTCAATCTGATAGCGGTGGATTAACAATATCATCGTTTTTTGTCTTTCTTTCTGTTCTGCACGATCTCGGTCTACGAGAAAGAACATTTTATTCATGCTGTTCTTCTTTTTCTTTGAGGCAACTTGAAAGATTAGAACGTTGCGGAGAAAAATAATTAAGAGATCACTCGACGAGGCGATCGTCACGGTTTCTCACGGAAGTCCGAGACACGAAGAGTAACATACGTGGAGGACGATGATAAACTTCACCAAGAATGTAAGACTGAGCGCAACATGCCTTTCAATGAGATAATAAGCATAATATCTAAGTGAATTCTCCGAAAAAGAACTTTATAGATTTCATCAAAAAAGGAAAAAAAAAGAAAAAAAAACGATTATACATTTTAGAATCAACTGTTCACATGAAATATACAGATTTAATTATTGTCATTTTTAAAATGAGTATTTTGTAAAAATTAAAAAAAGAAAAATAATAGCGAAACTCTCAAACTTTAATGTTTGCGAAAAGTTAATTTGTGTTTATAGCAACGAAAGAAAAAAAAGAATAAGCTGCATTTACGATGTGAATTGCTATGATATTATTGCGTGTGGTCCAGACAATTCCGCGTAGAGAATGTCTTCGGAATAAGGAAGAGTATACAAGAGACGAGCTGAAGACAAGTTAGAAAGGTGAGTATTCTTTGGGCTGTCGAGTGGCCGCTCTCGCGAGTTTGTATTTTCAGCGTGAGGCCTCATTAGAAGCCGGGGCTAGTTCATTACCGGCGATCTTATCGCGGACTCATTCTTTTACGATCCTCCTCCAACGTCCGCGCTCTTTCCGCGTGCCATCACTCTTTTAATCCAATTTCCGAGCCACTTCATTGTCCAGTTTTTGTTGCAAAAATATTTTGTCATTTTTCGCTCGTTAATTATCTCCAACTTTTTCATCAATTTTGTTTGCTGCCTTTTGCTGTCAATTATACTGTTAGTATTTGCACACAAAAATTCTCCACATTTTAGTTGAGTGTAGGGAAATACAATTTTCTTTAAAGTAGATGGTAAAAGGATTGTTTCACTTTTCTGTACAATCTAATGGTTATTTTTTATATATTTTTTTTTTCATTGAGTAAAAGTGATAATAGTTATGTGGTCCAAAATGATATCTCGACTATATGGCAAGTACGACTTTGTGACCAAAGGGAGTGGAAATTCGCTTTCGACAGCGTTACCCGTATACGAGACGTTAAGCCCGACAATTTCCGGGAGCTAATGGTCCCGCGCCATCGCAAAACGATGTTCATTTCGTATAATTAATTTCAAGAGTGGCTTATACGTTCGCACAAATACCACTGCCTTTATCGATATGTCCAACAGCTATTTCGCAACACTTGCTGAAGGAAACATCCGATTAGCAAACTGGCTAACGCAAATTCATCGCCTTTAATGACTCCGTGAGCTTTACAACTTGACAATAATTGATAAACTTTTTAACATATTATCAGTCTAGTTATTCTATATTTCTAAATGTCATTATTGCTTTTTTCTTTCTTTAGAAACTTTGCAAAATCATTCTATAAAATCTTCAAATAAAATACATGCCCTCTTTATTCGTGGTAGTTTAAACGTTTGATTTTAATAAATGTATTTCTACTGATTGAAAACTGCATTTATTTTCCAAAGCAAAAACATTGGTATTATTGATTTCCGGAACTCTGAGGGTACTTGCGGGCGAGTTATTTCTAGACACTATTTGCAAAATTAGGTCGACAGCTGGAAACAATATTCTGTCGATTATTTCGATAGTACACACACTGTCTGATGATGTCAAAAGTGCAGGGAGCAAAAAACCCAACTGCAAGCTGTAGTTGTAGTATGAGCAAAGGATGAAAGGCAATTAAAATTTCAACATTTTGATAAAAAAAACTGGCAAATCTTTGCATTCAAGAGAAAAGCTATTGAATATAAAAAATAAACTAAGTTTAAAAGAATTTACACCAAAGATCTGGTGAAGTTTTATTGAATTGGTCTTTAAGTGAATAAAAGTTAAACGATGTGATTGGCAAATTTAATTTTTGCCGCAAGTTGCTCCAACTTTAGGCTTCGTTTAAATGTGATGAATGTGAAAATGCAAAATTTCTCCGATATTTGACTTGATTAAAAGTTGTACAATTATATCGAAAATCTGATGTAGTTAACAATCTGACAGCGCACTTACTATTTCGAACAAGCAAAATTATTTAGTCATTAAAATTCAAGTGAACATTTTTTTTCTTGAATAGTATTACTTTTGAAATAAGGGAAAATGTTTTTTCAACTTTAGCTAAATTCACTGAATAGCTAAACTGTAAAACTAATAAGAAAAGATTATTTAAATTCGTCGCACCAGTTTTTGTTGGATAAAAGTTCATGAAACAAAAACCATGAAGTCACTTTTTGTTAGAATCACATCAGGTTTCGAGAGTTTAAGTGATAAGTGGGCAAATAGCGGTCAGAAAATGAGGACATCTGACATGAGTGCTAGCATAAACGACGAGGCTCATTTGCGATACTCTCAGGCCGCGGAAGATAATCTGCTCGTGCAGAATTTTCGCGATATCTAATTAGATGATCTTGTCGGTAGATTTTGTCCCAAGGCAAAGGGGAGCTTTGAGGCGCAAGTCGCGATTTTGCATTATAGAAGAGGACACGGCTTTTATCACGTCTCGATGTGTCGTTAACTCGTCGAAGAGATATGATCGTTAAGCCAAAAGAAATATGGCTTGTGAAAGTGAATTTAAATGGCGAAAGGTTAGTGATTAGTACCGGTAATAGATTTGGGCTTGCAAAGAAAGATTCTTAAGTTTAATTACAGTTAACTCAACTCTTTTATGGCAAGCTTTAACATTTTCCGGTATTTTATTGCGGATGAAATCATCTTTTAAAAAGATGAAATCTTTTAAAAAGATGAAATCTTTTAATAATTTGCTGGTATTCAGTCAAATCATCATCATCATCATTATGATAAATATACAATTAATTATTTTACAACATGTTGATGCAGTAAAATTGAATGATAAAATCAATAATCGATCAGCTTGATTATATGTTGACAACATCATCTTTTCTGTAAAAATTGTTATTATATCTAGTAAAATCAATTACAAGATCAATGCTGTAATGATTTTGCTGGTTTACATACGATATAAATAATCTACGTTTATCATGTTCATTAAATTAATTTAAAATTGTATTTTAATACATATCGAACATAAATTGTGAATTCTGTTTAAATCAGCAGATTTTTTTTGTTGATATTTACATTAACCTGAAATGTAAATGAAAGCAATTTAATAGTTACTGTTGTAACATAAAGAGAAAATTAATTAGCTTGATTTAGATGATACTTACTTGTAACTTTTTAAAATAAAGGTACATAAGTTTAATCTAAAGTAAACTTTTAAGGCTAATGTTGATTTTCTCAGTAATAACAAATTTATGATTTAATTTAAAGCTAACAGATGTATTATTTTATTTGATTAATTTCACTGCAATAACTAGTATTTTCATTTAAGATGTTAAGATGTTTTTGAAGCGTGTTTTAGTTGAAAACGTTTTTTTAAAAAACGTATTTTGAATCTTTGATATTTAAAGATACTTTCTCTGTTTTACTTTCCAAAAAATGTTTTTAAACGTGTAAAATGTATCTTCAAAAAAGATATTTTTGCTCAGAAAGATGTTTTGAATAAAAGATATGCAAAAATGTTTTACTATTGAAGGCACTCAAACATCTTGAAATTAGCTCACAGTTTTTGGATGTGATTAAAGTTACCAGACGCCTATCGATAAAAAGCGGGATTTTCATAATTAATAGTTGAATAACGTTTCTTCGATTTTGCATTAATTAAAAGATCAGGATTACATTTTCAATTCATCTCAGCGTATTGAAATTATTCGAAAGGGACCTTTTGCGATTTGTGAAATCGCGTAAAGTTATTAATATCAAAAAATATATTATGACAAAATCAAAAAAATATGTTTTCACCAATTTTCATTTTTAATTATTGCGTATATTTAAATTTATCAATTGCTGTTCTCAAAGTAAACATTTCGAAGTGGAAACCCTAACCTATAAAATATTCCTCTAAAACGAATACAAAAACAAGTATTAAAATGCCAGTACCCATAAAAAGAAATTAAATTCACTGTTTATTTATACATCATAGAGGATTAAAAATGTATAATGTCGTACAAGTTTATAGGTTAGGTTTTCAACTTCGAAATGTTCACTTCTTTGAGAACAATAAATAATGAACGGTCAGTGATAAATTTAAATATATTGAATAATTAAAAATGAAAATTAGCGAAAATAATTTTTTTTACATTTTTCATGATATATATATTTGATATTAATAAATTGACGCGGTTTCACAAAATGACAATGGTCTCTTTTAAATAACTTTATTACGTTGAAATGGATTAAATATACGCCAAATTAAAGAAACGTGATTCATGCGTATTAAATTGCCAATACGCCTGAATACGAGTTCAAATGCTAGGTACCCACATTCAGTCAATTTTTCTATGATAATTTTGTTAAAAATTATTATTTAAAACGACAAAGCTATTAAAATGTTTTAATTTTTTACTGCAAAAGTTTCATTTATTTTTATATTACATTATTTAATGTTATTTTATAATTTCTACTTTCGTATTATTATTTTATTATCGTGATCTAATATATACTTCAGCATTTAAGAACTGAAATATACAAAATAAGTGAAAAATATTTATATTTTATTATTTTTTTGTGTTCAGAGAAGTCATTAAAATGTAATAATACGAATTCTGTAATCATATAATTTAAAAAAAATAAGATTGTATACTTTTTATATCATAATAAAAAAGGTAGTCTAAAAAATTATGTTTAAATTAATAGCTCATCATTCAGCATCTGTTTCAAGAAAATATTTTCTAATTTTTTACACCTTGCAATCTGTAAAACTTCAATATTATAATGTCGCATAGAACAAATAATTTAGTTTCTGAATTTATTCTGAAATGAAATTTTGTAGACATTTTTATTTTTTGTACCAACCTAACTTTTTTATTAAAAACATAAAATTTAATTTTTTTGCAATTACCCCTAACAATTTTTTAATTGCATTTTAATGCACTTATGTTACTTCTTTGAACATGAAAAATAATAACATTTAAAGTGCATGCATTTTTGGATTGTAGTTGATTGCAGCCAGCCGTGTATAATAAATATTTAGTAAAATTCTGTTTTGAAAAAATTAAATTCATTATATTTAGTAAAAACATTTTTATTATTATTTGATAAATACTTAATATTTCTATTGTCTTGAGTATTATATAATTTGTGATTTTACACTTACTTCATTTATAGATTATTTTCATATATTATTTAGAACATTAACATAAAATTTATTTGTAAAAAAAAGTAAATTTCTTCCAAAAAGGCCAAAGTATGGAATCAATTATATGATTAATTAACTGCACTTTGATTCAAAACCGCAAGATGGAACGTTTAAATGTAGTTGCAAAGGTTTGACAAATCTCTACATTAATTAAGTGTATAAACATTTAAATATTTTACTATTTCAACAAATTGATACTGTTATTTATGATAAAAAATATAAAATGTAAAACGTGTTAATTCTTCAATTTTAATTGTTAAGTTTTAATTAAATCAGGCAATTATTGAAACTAACTCATTAACTTATTTAGAGAATAATTTTGCCACAAATTATTGCTCACATAATCTCATAATTTGAAAGACTACTGTGGCGCATGAGCAGAAAAAAATGTTTACTCCGTTTTTGAATAAAATGCTAAAAACATCTTTCCAACAACCTTTTCAGAAAAGATACCATTATTTGCAGTGTTCACTTACATAAAGATAAATATTAAATTGTTTACATCAGGTTTGATACAAACTAAATTAAATTTGTTACATTTAACCAATGAGATGTAGCTGTAGATTTTTTAAAAAATATTACCATACACTGAAAAAATTGCTGCCTTGAATCAAGTCAAAAATTTACTTGTATTGTTTTGACTCATTTAAAGTGAAATTTTCTTTACTCTAGTGAAAAAAAAAAATACTTGACTCAAGTATATTTTAGCAAATGGAATATATACTTGGTTACAGTATACATATTTTTCCAGTTTAATATACTTTTAATTATTTGGAATATTAAGTTTTATAAACTCTGCAAAAAAGTAGCTAAAATTGTATAACTTTGTATATCGTGTTTTTAAAATGAATTACCTTTTTCCGGTTTTAGTTGTTTCGAAAAAAGTAAAAGTTTGTATGAAATGACAATTTTGTGATCGAAAAAGGCATCTTACCGGAGTAGTGGACAAGAATATGAAGAAAGCCGGCATGGACTCTGCTGTCGCACCAGGAATTGGCGTCGCCTTGGGGCTCAAAGAGCGACAAATCGAGACCCTCCATGTCGCTCTCGCCGCAGGAATCGCTCAAGGGCTCAAATGTGCCGGCGGAAGTCGGCATTTCTTCCGCAATGTATGCCATTATCAACAAGTTATTCGCGAATCACGATTCCTCTCGCAATCGGTCGTTTACCCGTCAAATTATCCCCGGCGATCCAAAATCCAGTTCACGTTTTTTCTTCCATTAAAATCCGGTTTTTGATAATAACAATCAAGCCAAATCTCTCGCCAAAATGCACAAATTCCTGGCCCTGGCCTGCGTAGATGCGCACATAAATATCTTTTAAAACATTTCATTCAAATTGTCTACTCACAAATAGAGCCGAATTTAATGATTAATACACAAAATTTGTTTAATTTATTCTCATCTCTTTTCAGTGGATCAGAAAAGAATGTTAAAATAGAAATTATTTTATGTAACTAATTATGTTTTATAGAATAAAATATGCTTTCACTCATTGTTTTCTGAAAGTGTAGATATAAATATTCATACAATGTTCGCAATGCATAATTATTGATGCAAAAAATTGATTGACTTAAAATTATATACATGTAGACTAGAGCTGTTGTTTGAATTTTTTGAATGAATTTTCTGCGATTGTCTTTGATTTGCCCACGTGATACTTGTATCAATTATAAAAGCCGTCTTTCGTGAAACGTAGGTGTACAAACAATACACCGATAAAATTGAGCCTCAGGTTGTGGAGCCTCCGCATATATAAAGATCACTAACACTTGGGTATCGCGCCGTTTGAACTGGTTTTCAGGATGCTGGCTAAAAGAACGAAGGAATAACAGAGAACGAGGAATAAGGTCGTTCGCATCGGTGTTCGAATTATGGCTAAAATTAGACAAGAATTCCATTGAAATTTGCCATCAAATTTTGTATTAAATGTACTCTAATAATTGAAATATTTCTGCCTTCTAGAAAAATTACAATTATACAATTCACTGTGTAAGAGAATTTATTTTTTATTGCTGCAAACGTTTTTTAAGGGCGTAAAATAAATTTAAAATAATTATTGGCAAACAATTTTTAGTTGGAAGTTTGTTGCGACAATTCAGAGAAGTGAAATATAAATGAAAGAGCAAAGTGAGCTATCTGATTGTGCGAGCATCAACGTATAACCGTTGAACCGTGACACTTGAAGATGATTCGTTGGTAAATGAGCCGCAAGTACTTTGGACTGCGCGCAAATCAAGCGAGCAACATCGTGAGAGCGTAGTATCAACTCGTGGGCATCTCACGCGAAAAACTTTTGCATCGCTCACTGGCATCGCGCGATAAATCATACTCGCCCAACGATCCGCGTCTCATCCAATGTATTTCACGCATAAACATTATTCGTTCAACTTTATTCATTTGCACAAACTTTCGCTTATCGTATCATCGGCTAATTTATTGCGTTTCCTAGACGCAGTCTACTTTTTTTGGACTTATTACAGACTAATTTATAGGCCACGTTATTCTTCTTTTTCAGAAAAAAGTTCTTGTTCAAAAAAATCCGCACCTTTAGATTTTACTTCAGGAAAAAAAATCAAATCCGTTTTCTGAAATGATTTTCAGCCGATCATGCATAATTAAAAGATATTGCAGATGAAATATTGTATATTCAGGAGAAAACAATAAATGAATATTAGTTGAGCGACAGTTTCGTCAACTTTTTTCATAATCACAAACCAATTTATTTTAATTCGATGAATAATGAAAGACCGGTTTATGTTTTTCCATTGCAACATCACGAGTTTTTGATTATCTATCAACTTTTGATGACGCGAGTTCTATTTCGGCGATTAACGATAAATTTTGGGATTCAGGCAAGAAGCGTGTGCTTTTAAAATAGGTGGAAAAGTGCGAGAGAAAATTTATCGACGCAATTGGAAATGTTAAATTGGTAGTGCGCGTGGAGAAAATTTCAGCTTTAGGGTGATTTATATTTTTGAATTAACAAACTCTGTCAATGTAAAATGTAAGTTAAAACTTTACGACTATTAATTGAGACCTTTTTCACTGACAATTTTTAAATATGTGACTCTTTAAATGAATTTATAAGTGGAATAAATTAATTCAAGAATCAAATAAAAAACATTTCATTTTCATATTTACCAGCAATGTACATTCATTTCAACTTTAAAATTATTTATTTATTTATTTTATTTTTTTTGTTTTTTTTTTTTGTAAATTTGTTCGCAAAATGTAATCAAACCAAAATATAAAATATCTTGAATCAGAAAACACTTTCTAATTGAAATTAAAATAGTTAGGGCAAATAACTTTTCATTTGAATTTAATTTTATTTTGCAGCCAAAAGGGTTTTTGTAATCATTTATGACATATGATTTTACTTTTACATATATCATTACTTAAAGCCAATTTGATTTACAAGTCTATGAATTAAATATATAATATAGAGTACGGATTTCTCATAATTCCGTGTAACCGTGCAAATTGATAATTACATCCCCGCGTACATATATAAAATCGTTCGGCATGTACCACGCATTGCGGGAATTGTATTTTAATTAAGCAAAAGTTCTCATAATATTGAATTTGCAACATTGAACACGCACTCTCAAAACAAATAAGCCACGCGGAAGTTGCGATTAAAATCAAGTTCCTTGAACCCCATCAAAATCGACAGCTTTAATAAAAACGATAAACTGCAAAAAAAATGTGTCTTCTCTAATATAAAAAACATGAGTATTATTTTAAAAATATTCTGAATTTAATTCTACTTCTACTGTGTACAGTTTAAATTAATTTCCACTTTTACGCTTGCGTAAAGGAAAAATGTGTCACCTTAAACAATGTCATCCAACACATGTTTCGTATAAAGTCGTCTTGATTGCGAGAAAAGTAATAATTAAATGAAAACACTGAATTTCATGCACATAATAAATATCTCCGGCTGGCAATTTCCGCACACAATTCACCGCATCATCCCGCGTCTCAGACCATTAAAATACGATCGCCTTAAGTTTCCTCCAGGTGTCCGCATTATCCCACACTTAACGCGCATTACGTAAACATTAATACGTTATTTATCTTCGCGGTTTCTTTTTCCTTTTGTTTCAACATTCCAAGTTGTACTCCCGTGAAATAATTCAAAATGACACCGGATTTGATCCAATTCAAGTCAATTTTGATCTAAGTTCAGATTATTTTTATAATTTACACAATAAATAGACACTAATTACTGTAAAAACTTCTATCTCATTGTTTTAAGTTTAAGAATACACTGCATTAAATGCGACATTTCATTTCACATTAGAATTTAAAAAATTTTACAGGATAATTAAAGAAATTTCGCTTTTTTTGTAGTGCAAGTGACGTGATTGTAGCAAAAAATGTAGAAATGGATCTGATTTTAAATTTTCTTCTGATAAAAGAGTTTAATAATTGTTGACTGCAGAGTAGCAGTCATTCAGGAAGTGGCAGAACAAGGTGCGTGAAGTGTGCCAGAGTCTGCAACAACGTGGAACTGGTCGCGACCAATCATCGACTTAGATTGTCCGGCCGATGCTTTTTTTACAGCGCGAGATGACACCGCGTCTCGTTAATTAACGCGACATAATTTGCAATTTACGTTTTCTCAGGGTTGCCAGTTGGACGGCTTTTACTGTTACATTGCACGTTCTCTTCCTGTTATGGTTTCACACTGGCGACACCTCGATGATAAAATTAACGTTGCGTAATACCTTTAATGACACTACGCCTCAATTTATCAAAATAAGTTTTACGGATTAAAAGCACGTTAATTGATTTTCAACTCTAACGAGAGTTGAAATATGGTTCTAAGTAACTTTTTTTAATTATTAAATCATTTTGCATCTAAAGTCATTACTAAAAAATTGTCATTAATGGCAAAATTAATAACTACAAGATTTAAATTTAAAATTAATATTAGAAAGTTTTAACTTGCTCACTTTTTGGACATCAATCACTGTACTTGTTGGTTGACAAAGGAGTCTAAGAAAAATTCAAATGTAACAGAATGTCCAATTGAAAAAGATTTTTTGACAAACAAAGCCAGTGTCAGTCAGCGAAATGTGATTCGTTTCTTTTTCTCGCGTACATGTCGAACAAACTGCGACGGATCTCTTCTCCACCCACACACCTAAATTTTCATTTTTCTAACAGCTTGCAGATCTACTCAATTAATTCACTCATCGCGCGGAAAAATCTTTGGACTGAAAAAAAGCTATTAGCATTGGAAAAAAAGCTATTCTTCATCTCTTGTTTCTAACGTCAACTCAAAATCCTCGAGAATTATTCATCCTTTGGTCAACGTCTCACAAAATGAAATATTTTTTGCCTGAAATGAATAGTGCATTTTTCAATTATTTTACAGAAAATTTCTTTGGAGAATTTCATTATTCCAGACGTTCAATTAAAAATGTGAAACTGATAAGAAAATTTTGTCATATTATATTATTTAAATTTTATTTCTTATTAATATGTAATAATATAATGTACTCTTGTCATCTTTTAAAATGATTTATGTAAAATAGAAAATGGTTTGATTAAAAATTCAACTTTTCACTTGGGTTTCTAATTTTTGTGATTTATTTCTTTGGAGTGTGACCCAAAAAATTCTGTCTGGCTTTTCGCTTTTTTTCGAAAGAAATGTTTTTCTGCTGACTAAACATCTCGTGACATTTTATATGTGTGTTCCCCCAATTTGCCACTGTCTGCAGCATTACGAGAATGCGAAACGGTCGTTTGTTATTCATTCTTAAAGGATGCTGGAGGGTTAAAAGTGTGAGGCATGCACGCGCCTCACATTCAGAAAACAACAAAGCATCTCTTCTCGCGTGTCCCGCAAAAGTCAAATGAAGGAACCGTTAGTACGGCTTTCTATCCGCGCGCGGCGCGCCTGCCATTATGCCTTCGATTGCTTGTTCGGAAGTTGTATAAACAGTCGACGCGAATGACCTGCAAAACACGCCGATGGACGAGCACCTTTATTGCATCCACCTCCACCTCCCCCCAAAAAACAGCAATTTAAAAATTATTTTACATACTTTCTTAGAAATTCATGAAAATTAAAATAAAAAATCAACGTATTTTAAAAAATATGCATCACAATAATTAATGATTCCTAAATTACAAATGAATTTCAACTTCGATTTACATATTTTATTTATCTATTTTTTGTCCCATTTTTATTTTATAATGTATAATATTTACTGATTAATACACTTTTTCATGTCAATGAAACGACAAAATAGTATATTTTGTAACAAGGGTTACAAATGTAATTTTTCGTTACTAGTGGGCGCAAAGAGCGACTTTCATGAAACGCTTAAGAGAGCGAAGCGGGTTTTCGCACCCGCTGTTACAAAAAATAACTATTTATTACTTTTAACTAATATAAATTATTCAGTTTTTTGAAAGCTATTGGTTTATAAAATAATTAATATATATTTTTATTCCAAATTATTAGTGAATTAGTTACATTAAATGTTTGTTTTTAATTAATAATTTTATAACTCGAAAACAAATATGATTTAATTAAAAAAATTTGCTTTAATTTCGACAACAAGTATAATTTCTAAATCATTGATCATTGATCGAAAATCCTGCGGCGAAGGTGGACGTAAAAATTCCGCGGACTAAGCACCCTACGTTTTCTTTATTGATACCATTCATTACCGTAATTACGGTGATTTAAATTGTTGGATTTTCTCTATCCGATAAATGCACAGTAAATTACACAGGCCGGAACGTTCACAACATAAATGCGAATTAATTTTGTTAAT
>JABFPM010001981.1:0-18077 GCA_022817325.1 Idris sp. 1 HC-2018
TATACAGTCATACAAATGTCAAAATTAAAATTTTAATTTTCTAAAAGTATTCGAAAATTTGGAAGTTCGTATACATATAAAAAAACTATTTAACATTGGTAAAAATAAATTAACGGTTGATTTAATGAACTGTTACATCAGTTTTGCGTCGTTAATTAAAAGAAATATGACATTTTGTACACAAAATTCCTAGCTTGTCTCAATTATGTATCAATTTCCATGTATATTTTGTAAAAACAAAAGATATCAACAATGTATCTACTTTTGTTATCAATTCTTATTTTTGAATAATGTATTTATAATTTTATTACGAATACAAAATGCCAAAGTGGATTTATGCATTAACAATTTTGTTTAAGTTTTCAACATTTTTACGTACCAATAGTATTTTCATCATCGACACTTTTATTATTGAAAAGTTTTACTATTCAATGGAACAACTTTACATTATCATTTAAAAAGTTTTCTTACAAGAAAATTTAAATTATAAATAATGATTGCATAATTGTATTTATAATTGAAAATTATTTTAAAAGATTATTGTCAAGTTACATTGCCTTATACAATTGTCGATGATAAAATTGCAAATCTTAAATTAAATAATAAAATTGGTTGAAAACCAAAGTTACAATTAGTTAATCTAATATGTAACATCAATTGTAATAATTTATATATATATGCAAAAATTAACATTCTAATAAAGTACACTAATTAATGATTATCTTACTCGAAAAATTTGAGTCAACAGATTGAACATGATACGTGAATGTAATTTTCTAGTCTTTTAAACTGGCAAAGCTTTTATTTATTTCAATCAGGTTCACTGAATCGAAAGCAATTAGAGAAACTCCATTTCGCGCTCAATTCCTACAAATTTCAGTTGTTCCGTGGGCCCGTATCTGTAATAAAAAAATTATATTTTTTTATCACTTTCATCCAAAAATAAAGATAAGAGCAAACAAAAAATTATTAAAGTGTACAACTGAAATGATGGTATCAACTGAAATAAAATAAATTTACAAAATATATCTACCAAGAAAATTATTTATAATTCAGTTACTCTTTTCATACTTCACTTCCAGATTGATTAATATATTTTTTTAAATATCATCAATTTTATTTTTATGTTATTCTATTGTGAAGGTAAACTGATTTATTTTTCATAAATCTTATATATATTTGCAATAATATAAAAAATAAGCAAGGAAAAAAATAAATTACACAATTTTAATGGGACTTTTGTTTTATAAATTTTAGTATTAATATTATTTGTAGTATTTTTTAGAAAATGTAAGATTTTATATTGAAAGCGATGGAATAACGAATTACTGTCAATTGAAATGTTGTTTTGAAAATAGTTGCATTACTAATTCCATTTTCCTTGGTATTAATGGATATACGTGATTATAGGTAGAAACAGTTCTGGAATGTATCACAGTTCCTGGATATCATTTAATTTTACTAGCTATCATATTACGACAAATTAACCGAATTTCATTGCGTTAACAAATGAATTTCTCTAAAACTTCGGTCTGCATTAATACAACTGCAAAATCAATACTATTTTATAAATTAATGTTCGAAGTTAATTCAAAAGCAATTAAAGTTTGTTCATTTTATATTTTATTCATTCAAACATATGAAATAAGTGCAAATTGTAGAATTAAAGTAAAATGCAGAGAAATAAAAAAAAGCAATCTCTAAAACCTGAAAGCATTGGTTCAATTATGAAAGCTCAACATAACGATTAAAAAATAAAAGGTTAAATTATGCAGGGTAAGCAAAAAAGTGTTTCCAATCGTTGAAGTCATTTAAGCATATTTAATCCATTAGACTGTGAAAGTGTTCAAGAAAAAGACACAATGATGCATGAATATAAAATTTAAAAACAAGAGAAAAATAGGTTAAAATGAGTCAATTGATTTTTTTTTAATTAAAAAACATTCAAGTCAAATTAAAAGTACACCAAAAATTAATTAATACAGGAATTATTTCAGGACAATAATTCAGTTTTGTTACTTTAACGTAATTATAAAATCAATAATGCTCATCATTTTGTTGAATGATTGGAACAATCAGCTGCTTCATTAACTTATTTAATTTATGAATTCATCTTTTCAATTTATGAGAATGTTCTCTTTTTTTAAAATGAAAATTAACGAAACATGATTCGAAAATTATACTAACAAATTTATAAATATGTTACAAAAAAGTACGTACCTGTAGTCGAAGAAGAGTTCTTCACCAGGCTGAATAGCCCTTTTTGCAAAAATACCTATTCGATGATCACCATTCACCATCATTACTTTCGCATAACAATTGGGGTTGATCGAGTGATTGGCAAATCTTATTTTGTTTCCTTTTCTCGTAGCATCAACCACAAAATCTAAAAATAAAAATAATTTTGTATATCTTCTTACAAAAACAATCGCAAATATTTAAAATATAATTCAACTAAAATACAATAAACTATACCATTATTCAAATTAAACAAAAAGCTGCACATATATTTGTCGTAGACTTTTCCTCTTCTGTCGGCTTCATCCTGAGTAATTATTTCACCACAATATTCTGAAATAAACTCATTTTTAGCAGCCGATTCTTTTAAAAAGATGCCCCATCCAGCAACATCAGATGGCGCCATCAGTAGATGTTTATCTGAAAGATACATTTCCATATTACTTTGTAAAATAAACTTTTGAAATTTACAATTAACTCTGATACATACGAAGTCCACGTTGAACGCTAACATTTTTACATGTAATTTTATTAATTTGATACTGATCAGCACCACAGGTCTGACACAAATCAGGGTCGCACTCTCGTACAGCCAAATAGCAGGGACACTGTTTGGTGTTGCACTGTGCTTTACACCGACAGCCTGGGAAACGATTTTGACACTCGCTGCTGCACTGGCAAAACTTTTCACAAAAGTTTTGAGTCTGAATGCAGCCGCAGTTGTTGTCGCAGGGTCGATCGGGATGGTCGCAGGGTGCATAATTGTGAACGTGATTAGCACCTGAAAGTAACAAGAAAGCAAAATTAAAAAATCCAAAAAAATGGTAAAGTACAATTATAAAATTAAGAAATATACCAGATTCTTTTTTCAGTTGTATTTTCCGGCAGTGCATAGACCACAAACGGTGCTTCTTTTTCTTCTTTCTCGGTGGGGTAAGGTCTTTCATTTTTTCAAATACTGGAATATCTGAAGCCTCTTTTTGGGCGAACTCATAAACTTCCTTGCAAGTTTTCGTCAGCATGATTTGCGCGAGTGCACAGGGATTCGTGGGAAAAGCTTTGTGCAGAGACCGAAACAAACTTTGCTCAGAACCTGTCCAGGAGGACTCGTTGTCTGTGTTGCGTTTCTCAGAGCCCATCAGGGAAAATGGATTTTGGTTGTCTGGCTGCTCTTGTTCGTCATTTTCTTCTGGTTCTGAGTCTTTATTAACGTTTTGTTTGAAATCTAAAAGAGTTAACAATTTGTTAGAGTTACAAGTTAAAAATTAATATTTTCGTTTCCACAAATATACTTTTTATTCAAAATCTCTCACCCTGACAACTGCTATCGTTTTGATTATATTTATTACTGTCATTACTGTCCTCGCTGCTAGCTTCATTTCCAGAATCTACACTAATCTGTTTTCGCATTTTCCTCGAACCATTTCGTTTGTCTTCATTTTCCTCTTCCTTATTATCCGCAGCCTGGGCAGCCAATTTCTCTTTCATTCCATCCTTTAAAGATATTACGAAAAAAAATCAACATTAATTTTGAGTTATGATGTTCAACAAAATATAACTTTTAGTAATCTTATAAAGTTGACTAATATTACTTGAAAATATTTTCTTTTTTATTGTAAGTACTTTCAAACAGAATATACAATTTAATTATAAGAAAATTTCAAAAGGAATTTTTATTTTCAGTTTTGTATACCAAATGCATATAGCACTCAGCTCCACAAGGCTCAGGAAAAGGTCTCAAGTCCGGGCCTTTTCTCTTCATTAAATTGGGCGGCAAGTGAGTTACATTGATTCCTACAGAATTATAGTAAAACGGAGCTACATTAATCATTAGGTTTTTCAGTTCATTACAAAATTGTTTTCAACTTTTGTTTATGACTTACTATGTAAGAAACAGTCATATTTGAAGCAACGTTTGCAAAACAACGTGTGATAAGAGTGCATTGTTTGCTCTCGTGGAACACTTTTTGCATTTACACCATCTATGTTTGGTGTGCACTTAATTGGAGCGGCATTTAGATCTTTTACTGCTTGCAAGTATTTTTCTTTTAACTCTTCTGGATTTCCTTTATCAGGGAAAACACTGGCAATGGCCTGAAATAATTTTAATTAAATTAAATAATAAATATATTTTGAAATATCTTGAAAATTATGAGATAAAGCCATTTAAAACTAACATCAAAAATGTGCATCGAAGGAAAATCAGGATCCTTCTCCTCGTCCTCAGTTTTGACAAATTCCTTCTTAACCTTGTCATCTTCTTTGATACTTTTGTCTTTACTGCTTTTCTTTGGTGTTTCTTTATCCTTCTCTTCTTTTTCATACCCCAACAAGGCATTCACTAAATCAACTATTTCAGAGTCATCCATAAATCCGGTTTCTTTGTCTCCATGAACCTAAAAATTAGAATATATATTATATATAATATATATTAGAATATTTAATATAATATAATATATATATATTTATATATATATTATATTACAATAGTATTATTAAAACTTTATTTTAGTCAATTTAAGGATGAAATGTATATTCAAAGCGTACTTTTCCATCGTAATTTTTAATTAACTCCTCAATGAATGTTCCATCTTGATCGAGAACTTCATCCCCCATATAGGGAATATTGTGCAAAACATATTCATCTTCGACCATGAAATTTTGTTGAGTGGGGGCCCAAGTGTACATGGTCGGAATCGGTGTTACAGCATTAATTATTTTTAACGGACAAGTTTGGACCTCGCCATCCGCAGATGTTACTTCGACCTTTTTCATGCACGACACGTGAGGTGGCGCATCCTGTTTTGCTATCCAAACGGCTTTACCTTGAGTCCAGTTTTTGTGATCAATTACCATGCGTTCTAGAAAATTTAACAACAAAAAATGTATCTAATAATATCAATTCAAGTTCAATAACTTATTCATGAAATAAAAGACAAAGCTCTCGTGAATAAAATGTGCAAATTTTTGTGATATATATATTTTATTTATAATTGTACTGTAAAAAATTTGCTGCAAAATTTAACAACTAGTTATTTATATAAATTATAAATTAAGTTTATTTATAAGTTATAAACTTTAAACTTACATTAAAAATTTCAACAAATCTAACCAAACTAATGAGAAAAAAATAAGTAAATTTAGTTAATTCATAACTGTATTTCATTTTTAAACTCTCTTTAATAAATTATTAATTAATTAGTTACTGCAAAACTATCTGAAAATATAAATATTACATCAACATTTAAAAGTTAAAAAAAATTGAATATTCAAAAAAATATTGGATACATTTTCAACCAGTTTAAATAGTCGAGTAAAGTGAAATAAAAAGTCATTCTTTTAATGGCTAGTCTTTTAACTAAAAATTTAAATAATATACTTTTATTCCACATTTAATTTAAATTTCATAGATAATATTTTGTATATTCTAAATAAAGTATAAAGAACTAATGAGTCCGTGCAATATTCCAAATTATTTCAAATTAAAAAGTAATTTGATTAAATTCAAACTCATGTTGCAAGAAATTAGCAGAAAATTCAAAAAAACAAAAATAACCAAAACAAGTTAAACCAAAATGAAAAATACAAGATTGTCAAGAAAATTGTTATACAAAACTAAAGCAAAAGTGAAACTATAAAAGCGTAATTATATTTTAGATAAAAAAAAATTAGGAAAACAGCAGAAAAGGTAGAACAAAATGTTGATATTATCGTCGTTCATGTTACTATACCCGTAGACTTGTTTTTTTGGGAATCCACTGGTCCTTTTGAATCCTCGGCAGATCGGCCATTAAATGAATGTTTTTCTGACAAATTATTTTACTTATATTATTACTGTTGTCTGCTAATCAAGTATCAACTTATGATAACAGAAAATTGTTTTACAAAAATTCATTATTTTTCTATACATAAAATAATACAACTTAGTTTCAAATAATGTGACATTCAAAATTTGAATTTAGATAAAAAAAGAATAAAAAAAGATTTTATTAAAGAAACACAAGTATTTTTTACCAGAAAATAATACTTCGCACACAAAATTCAGACTTTCAAAAAACAAAAATTTGCAGTAAAAATACTGATAAATAAAAAAGTTGTATAAACTTTTTATCTTTAAGGTGATATATCAGTCGATTTAAATTCAATAAGTGCGAGAGAGACAGAGCTATTGTAGTTTTTAGAAGAGTGAGAAAGATAACATGAAACGATTGACATATCACCTTAAACTTTTACATTAAGAGTTTTATTTTGACAATCTTAATTTTTATTTTGAAGATAAACAAATAAGTAAAACAATAAAACATTTGAATAACCCTGTAAATGTAAATACAAAAAATAATATAAATATGAAAAATGAGTGAAACAAAGAGATGAGATTTAACCTGTTAACATTCTGCGGTTTTTATTCCAAGCTACTTTCACTTCGTCGGCTCTTTTGTATCTTTTGAGCTGTCGCAGCCGCGTGATTTCTAATTTCACGCGTTTCTTCCATTCCGCCGTTATTTTTGCTTTAGACATAATTGCAACAAAAATTTACACCATTATCCAAATGTAAGATCCACTTGTTTATCAATGTTGCTCAGAATTTTGTAAATTTTCGTTGATTCGTGAACGCTTGCAACCATAAAGTTGTAAAACGAAACAGAACCGCCGTAACTGTTTAAGCAGTAAAAGTTTAAGACCGAAGCGCCATCTGGTTTCATAATTCCCAACTAAAATAAATGAAGAGATTTGACATTTAAAATAAACAAACTTTTTTAAAATAAACTTTATATTTAATTTTGAAATTAAATTTAAAATTTAAATTTTTAAAAAAGTACAATAATCAATTTTAAAATTCATATATTTTATAGTTATAAAAACATAAATAATATATATAATAATAATACAATAATAAAAAGTAAATGTCCCTTAAAGTTGTTTTCTATTGAAATTGAAATCAATGTATCTTTTACACTACTTTTTTTTATTTAAAAAAATTGTAATATTGACTTAGTGAACTTAGAACATTTTCATAAACCTGAAACTAGTCACAAATTGTAAATTCGATTTTTCGAACACGTGAATTGACGTGCGCTGAATTTGATTATCTCAAATAATTTTTAAACAATTAAGATCAAATTGACGACAAAAACTGGGTCAACCATTAAAACAATTCATCAAATTTATTTTTCATCTAATTTACAAACCAGTTGACCAATTCATTCAACACTTTTTTTGAAGGTAAGATTGTCAAGCTAACAAAATTGAGGTTAGATTTGAAGGCTAAAATGCAACACATATAAAATCATTATTGCGCACGATCAGCAATTACGTCAGAAGAAGTTAGTTGTTTGCCAGCGGTTGTTAATGTTTGTCTCTGTGTGATTTTTTGTTGGGGTCGTCTCGCATCCAGGAGTTAAACCGATGTCCAAAAACAAGCAGGTCTCACAAAAATCTTCTCCTTTTGTTTTTTTTCTCTTCTTCCACTGCATTCCGTCTAGCGTTAGCTTGGCGATGTCGTAGTTTATTTCTGTCATCAAATATTGTTCGTTGTTATATAGATTTTAATTTTTACAACAAATAGATATGTTTCATATTTTCGTTTCATTGTGATGTCACAAGCTAAAAAAGTCTGAGACGAAATTAGAGTGACTTCAAAAAGTTATATACGTTTTACGTTAAATGCTCTAAAATTGAAAAGTGACAATTTCCACAAATCAAGTATTATCATTTATTTAAACATTTTCTTTAACTCAATATTTATTATGTTCAGTCAGTGTATTTATTTTCTTTTATATATAATTTGATTGCTGTAAAATTGTTATGATTAGTTCATATATCGAATACCTATGTGTACATACATGTTGTTTGCTTTATTTAAACCACTGCTTTTTTGTATTTTCAGTTGATCCTGCATGCCGTGCACTCTGCAACAAGTATTTTCTTAAAATTTTCTGTACACAAAAGTCATTATTTTTGAAAAAGAAGAAAAAAAAAAAAAACATTATAAGTATACGCTTACAATTTAAGATCAATGGCTGCGTATATTAATAGAACAATGTCCAAAATTGGTGGAGAAGGCCAATACAGAACAAATGATGTTAGAATTGAAAATTCTCCTCTCCAGATCTTTGTCAAGGCCAAGAAAAAGATCAACGACATTTTTGGCGAAATCGACGATTACGTGCTGGATACAGTTAACTTTGTTGGATGTAAGTTTTTAATCAATTAAAATCGTTAATTTTAATATATATATTATTATTTTTAATAAATCGTTAATTTATTAAAAATATATTTGTTCTCAGCTTTAAAAAATACTCAGGACATAGTGTCGCAGGAAGAAATAACCCAGGTGCAAGCTTATATTGAAAAAATCAAGGGCATCAAAGATGTTCTTAGGAGAGATCACATGAAGGTTGCTTTTTTTGGCAGGTAAATTGAAAAAAAACTTAAATATAATTTCTACAACAAAAGTATATTTAATTGATCTTTTGAAGCAAATTTATACAAATGTACTTAAATTATTTTATAGAAAGTTTTTTAATTTATAATAAAAACTAATTAAAAAAAGCTGGGTTCGCTCAGGTATGAAATAGTTGAAGTATGATGTCGAAAGGACAATTTTTACTTTATTAAAAAAGAAAAAAAGGTTTACTAGACTTATAAACAATGAAATTTGAAAAAATGATTGAAATTGAAATATTCTTTAAAAACTTTGCACGGTAGCTCAAAATTCTTTCACAACTTGAAAGATTTTTGAGGATCCCGTTGAAAATGCCCTTTCTTTGATTCACCTTAATGATCATTAAATGATCCATAAATGATTCCGAAAGGACATCAGAAAAACCTCAGAAATACTCCAGAATAACCTTTAAATAGTTCCAAAATAACTCAAAATAGTTCTAAAATGACCAAAGGAAGACCTCAGAAGGATTCCAAAATAACCCCTATATAATCCCAAAATGACCCCAGAAAAAGCCTAAAATGACCTCTAAATGATCTCAAAATAATCCCGGAAAAACTTCAGAATAAATTCATAGATTATATTTTATATACTTTAAACTAAAGCACAAAGAACTAATGAGTCCGTGCAATATACCAAATTATTTTAGACTAAAAAGTAAATTGATTAAATTCAAACTCATGTTGCAAGAAATTAGCAGAAAATTCAAAAAACAAAAACTCCAGAATAATTTCTGAATAGTTCCGAAATAAGGTAGGAAAAATCTAGAAAGATCTTAAACGAATGCAAATTGACCCCAGATAGACTCTAGGACCCCAAAAAGATCTCAACATGACTGCACAATGGTCTCTAAATAATCCAAAAATGATCTCAGAAAGACTTCATGATAACCCCAAAATGATTCTAAAATGACCCTAGAACGATCTCAGAAAGACCCTAAAATGACTCCTGAAAAACCATATTAATTTATACAAAATTAAAATCTAATAGCTTGCATTACTTACAAAAAATGCTGAAAAAGTTTGTATAACTCAAAATATAAAAATATAAATGATTTTAATGTATATTTTTTCCAGAACAAGCAATGGTAAAAGTACAGTCATCAATGCCATGTTGCGTGACAAAATTCTTCCCAGTGGTATTGGACACACGACCAATTGTTTTCTGCAAGTGGAAGGTTCGGAAAACAATGAGTCGTATCTGGTGACCGAGGGTTCAAACGATAAACAGCCAGTACAGTCTGTTGGTCAGCTGGGACACGCACTTTGTAAGGAAAAACTTTGCGAGAGTAACTTGGTTAGAATATTTTGGCCGAAAGAAAAATGCCTGCTTTTGCGAGACGACGTGGTCTTTGTGGACAGTCCCGGAGTTGATGTCACGCCAAATCTCGACGAGTGGATAGACAAACATTGCCTCGATGCGGACGTTTTTGTTCTAGTTGCAAACGCGGAATCAACTCTCATGGTTACAGTTAAGTATTGTAAAATAATTAATTTGTAAAAGTTGAAAAATAATGGTCCTTTTTTTTTGCAGGAAAAAAATTTTTTCCACAAAGTATCAATGCGATTATCAAAACCGAACATATTCATTTTAAATAATCGATGGGATGCCTCTGCTTCTGAGCCAGATTATTTAAATGAAGTGAGTAACATTTTTCGTAATAAATGTTAGATCTTAAATACAAAACTTTTTTTGTTTTTTAAATCCAATTTTTATATTAAAATTCTATTGTTTTTTTTTATTAATTTTTGAAAGTAATTAATAGTTGTAAATACAGATGTAAATTTATCCTTTAGCTGGTCGATGAACAAAAGGAGGTAAGACGAAGCCTAAAAATGTCGAAGCTTATTTTAATAATCAATTTAGTGTTTTTGCACAAAAACTTGAAGCACAGATTTGATGTTTTGTTAACTTTAAACTTTTTTTTTATAAATAAAAATTTATTTTGCAACAAACAGCAATTCATTTTAGGTTCTTTTTAAGCTTTGAATGATTTTAATTATGTTTTAGATATTTTGTATTAATTGTTTGTTAAAAAGAAAGTGCTGATTTGACAAATTTTTTGTGCAGGTAAGAGCTCAGCATCAGGAACGTGCAATTGATTTCTTATCTAAGGAGCTGAAAGTTTACACTCCAAAAGATGCTGAGGAACGAGTGTTCTTTGTTTCGGCAAAAGAAACTCTTCAGGCTCGGTTACAGGAACAGAAAGGTCAACCTGCTCACAGTAAGTATAAATAAACTAAAAATGTATTAAAATTTAAATTTCTTAAACTAATTTTATTGTTGTTGCAGCTGGTGCCTTGGCCGAAGGTTTTCAAAACCGTTACTTTGAATTTCAAGATTTTGAACGAAAATTCGAAGAGTGCATATCGAAATCAGCGGTAAAAACGAAATTCGAACAACATTCGCAACGAGGAAAACTTATAGCCACGTAAAATATTTTTTATTTACCAAAAAACAAAATATATATTTAATAAACAAAAAAAAATTAAATGTAAAATTTTGCAGAGAAATTCGTCAAACTCTCGACGAAGTTATGGATCGAACGCAAAAAATGAAAAACAAACAGACAACTATCAAAAATGAACTCTACGACAAACTGAATTATACAGAAGAGCAGATGATGAAACTCACTCGAGAAAATAAGGAAAAAATTCGTCAGATGGTGGAGGACGTTGAACAAAGAGTTTCAAAGGCACTTAATGAGGAAATCAGAAGATTGCCCACTTTGGTTGATGAGTTTAATGTACCTTTTCACCCGGAGCCCTTAGTTTTGAATGTTTATAAACGAGAATTACACAATCATGTGGAAAGTGGTCTTGGTACGTCCAAAAATAAAAAAAATATTTTTTATAAACACTGTTTTTTAATTCTTTGTTGCAACTATAAGTTAATAAAACTGTATTTATGAAACTCGATTGAATACTTAAATTGCATTTTATAATAATTAAATTTCAGGTTCAAATTTGCGAGCAAGGCTCAGCACAGCTTTGGCTATGAACATTGACACATCACAGCGAGAAATGATCGACAGAATGATAACCCTGGTACCTGTCGGAAAACGAGAAATGTCATTAAACATTTTGCCGAGAAGAGAACCATTTGAGATGCTGTACACGCTGAATTGTGACAATCTGTGCGCAGATTTTCACGAAGATCTTGAATTCAGATTCTCGTGGGGAATCACTGCCTTGATCAACAGATTTGCAGGCCACAAAAAAGTAAAAATCACCCACACCAACTATCCCCAAACTCCCTCCGAAGTGAGTCAAGGTTTTGCAAAATTTGACCAAAAAAAACACAAGAAAATTTGTATAAGAAATTTTTATTTACAGATTGTTCCAACACTTCCATCGCCAGTAGAAGTTGTTGAAAGTGTGTACGCATTGCCTTCTCAGGATGACTGGTCTTTTATTTCGCGAATCGCCATTGCATCCATTTCTCATCAGGGTACTATGGGAACTTTACTTCTGGGTGGATTTGTAAGTTTATTTTTATTAAATTAAGTTGTGTACTTTGTTAATTTTAATTGCGATTTTATTATTAGTAAAATGTGATTGTTTTTCTGAAATAATTTATAATTTTATTTCTGAAATAATATATACATTTTATATTTAATGATTAGTAAATATAAATTAACTTTTGTAATGTTTCGAAATAATTTATTTTATCTTCAGATAGAAATAAAATAAATAATAATAATAATCAAAAAAATATAACGTACAATGTTTTTTTCTCAAAGAAATGTTTTACATTCAAAATACTTATATTTTATATACATTTTTATTTTTTAGATGCTAAAAACAGTCGGTTGGAAGTCTGTGGTGGCTTGTTGTGCAATATATGGAACACTTTATTTGTATGAACGTCTCACTTGGACGAAAGGTGCTAAGGAACGTGAATTTAAACGACAATATGTTAATCATGCAACTAAACAATTAAGATTGATAGTTGATTTAACATCAGCTAATTGTAGTCACCAAGTTCAGCAGTTAGTAAATCAGCATTATTTTAGTTCTCATTAAAATAAAAAAGTATATAATACACATGTGTATACATTTTAATATTGTTTCAGAGAGTTATCAAGTACCTTTGCTCGGCTATGTCAATTAGTGGACAATGCTACAATGGAAATGAACGACGAACTGAAAGAAATAGCGATGAATTTAAAAGTTCTGGAAGACGCAGCCACTAATTCAAAAGTGATGAGAAACAAAGCAAATTATTTAATTAAAGAACTTGAGTTGTTCGACACTGCTTACCTGAAGTTGTTGAATTAAATTTTTTTAATAACAAAAAAGCGCTAAAAAAAACAAAAATAAAAAGAAAAGAATTATTCTAGTCTTGTGAAACAATAATGTAAAAATGTACATAAAAATGCGCTCAATGGTGAAGAAAATTTCAATAGATGGGACGTTATTAGAGACATTTTTGAAATGTTGACCATCAATGTTGAAGTATTGTTTCTTCATTCATAGGATTTTAATTGATATTTTTTTGATTTTTATTTGAGAAGTATGAAACAACGCATAAATGATTTATTTATTCGCCTGAAAACTTATTTTTAGGTCAAGCTGATTGATTTTTTTTTTTTTTTTTTTTATATAATTTAGATTTAGATGAAATTTATACTTACAAAATACATTTTATCAATTTTGTTTTCTTTTTTTTTTTTAAAAAAGTAAAGAAAAAAATTTATACAATATGTTCTGATGAATTGATTTATACTTTATGAATTTTAGATCTATTATAAAGATACTAGATTTATATTGTAATTTAGTATATATAACGACTATTGAATAATTAAATTCATTGTGAATCGTGTATTGTTTTATTAATAAATATTTGATTGTTATTCAAGAAATTCTCTTTATTTCATTTTTACCTATAAAATAACAAGAAAATTTAAGTCAAAAATAATTTATTCATTATTACAAAATGTACATTCCATCAAAACTTATAATACACAAAGTGAAAACAATTTTTTTATAATAATAAAGTAAATTCACACTATTAAATTAACGTAAATTAAAAAAATAAATAAATAACAGTCATAAGCTATACATTTGTACAAACAAAAACATCACTCATTTTAAACTATAAATATGTAAAAAATTATAAAAAAATCACTTACACTTGAAAATAAATTTACACTTAAATTAAATTGTACATTACAAGTCAAGAAAGAACATCATTTGCTAATTTTTCTGAGCGTCTGTATTTTCTCGTGCACCATTAACATCATCCTCATTGACTGATAACTTTTTGACATTTTTCACAGCATTCAAGTAAAATTGGGTCAACGTTGACGTGAATGTCCTACAAAAATTCCAAAATAGTTATTATAATTATAAAAAAATTATTTTATTTTTTAATTTACTTGAAGGCATTTCCCAAATTCGTCATAAACAATCCAGACGTTGAGATAATAGAAGGTACTGTTTCCTCCAAATAATCCAGACCCTGACACAAAACATTGTCGACACACTTGAGCGGCGTTTCGAGGGTACTTCCAAGCTTCTGAGTGACAGGCTCGACTAATTTGGCACCCTGCTCCAAACCCTCTTCGGTTGTCGTGAAAATTGAACTGACGATTTCGTTAGAATTTTTTACTTGATTGTACACCGTCGACATCGACGATTTTAAACTTTCAAAGATAGACATTTGAAACAATCTTTGGGTAGCATTAAATGAGCTGCTTCTCATCACTGCTACGCTGGAATCAGTACTTTTGAAACAGGGATCTTCCAGGCCAGACATTTCGCTCATTTGCTAAAAAATTAAAAAAACAAACAAACAAACAATTGCAATAAATTTTATTTATATTAATTAAATACGTTCATTTATTTTTTAAATTCGTGAAATTTTCAAATTGACTTTTACTATCATTGTTTTTTGTTTTCAGATGTCAACAAACAGAATAAAATTAACGTTACAAAATTAATAACAATGGAAAAATTGTTAAATAGTATTTAATAAATACATACGCGATATGCAATTTGCACAATTTTTGCCGGCTCGTTATCAAAGCTCGTCGGTGTGTTTTCGTTATCTTGCATTGTTGATTTCTGTTCTTTTAACTCGTCTGTTAAAAAAGCACAATTTTGTATGACGATCAATAGCTAACTGATGTGTGTACTTGGTGCGAAAATAATATCTAAATTTAGAACGTTAGTTTGCAGGGATGGTAATGTTGGTACACTTTTGTAAGCAGCGCAGTAGTATAGGTACAGCTATAGTCATTGCATATATAGACATAAAAGCTTGGCATATTTTTTCTGCGCTCATTTTACTCGCTCCGAAAATTGTGGTAATCCTGATGATTTAAATAATGAAATGATTTTTAAAATCAAGTGTATAAAAAATGCAAATTATATTTCTTCAGCTTTTACATAAGGGTAGAGAAAAAAAATGTACTCAGAGTTGTATTATAGAAAAAGTGTTTTATTAATTTAATTGTTCATATTCTAAAATGCATATAAAAGTAACTTACACTAAATGTATTGCAAATGCCGTAGAAAAGCTTCGGTACAGAATACTTTTGGATTGTTACGTACTTTCATTATTTCAAATCAGACAAATAAAGATTATAATAAATTATTTTTTCCTCTTAATTCTACTGTTATTGTATAGTTTAATTTATTATTATAAAAAACACACCTTTCATAATTTGTCTTAGAAGTTCTCTTAGAGATTTTGGAAAACAATAAATTATTTAGGCTTAGTCAAAAGAAAAAAAAACATCAAATAAATATTTTACTGAAATTCATCATATATATCTATAATTTATATTTACTGATCATATATCAATCAATAAACTTAACTTTTACAATATTTCATCGTTGTATATTGTAGGACGATCACGTAACAATCCTCATAATGAAAAAGAAAATTCGATATTTGGTTTTTTGCAGTGAAATAATCCACTATGACACACACTTTTCTCTCTTTTTTTAATAATAATAAAAAAACATTTTAGCCAACAATTGTATATGGAAAAAATAAAAAAAGAAATACTGTTTGCGATTAATTTTCGTCATTAAGTAAAATGTACATATAAACAGGCTGGAGACATGAAACGACAACGATAATACAAACTTTTCCCGTCAAATATATATAAAAAAAGGATTTACTTTTTTTTACTTTTGCCTAATGTCAAAGTGTGGTGCTGCGATTGTTGTTGGATTTGTGCTTTCCTTCGATTAAACTCCAACATCTCGTCGTCAAGTTTCTTGCGGTTTTCTTCCAATTTCTTTTTCTCCTCAGTATGATCTTTTTTCAATTTATCAAACTTCATATGTAGCTGAAAAACAAGTACAAATTATTAGATAAAAAACAACAAAATATTAATAATAAAACTTAAAAAAAAAAGTTAGATACTTCTTTCTCAGATTCTTTCAATTCCATTTCAGCTTCTTTGACACGAGAAACAAACATTTGGCGCATTTCGTCTTCTTTTTGCTGAAGTTCTTGTAAATGAGTAAAACGTTTTGCCTCGCACGTTTGTTGGAAAGAAATTGGCTTGTTATCACTATCGACGTCACTGAATCCCATCTGCAATTTTTACTTTATCAAACTGTGTCTATTAATTAATTATAAATAAAAAAAATACAATACCTGCTCCAATCTCTTCTTACGATACAATTCATAATGGCGACAGTGCGTTTTTTCTCTCAAATCTTCCATATTAGTTCTAATGAGCATTTCACGAAGTTTCACAAAATCACAGTGAGTTTCGTTTTCGACTGAAAGTTTTAAGTTAAATGTTTTTGAATCATGTGTACAGATTAAATTTGATCGGTGGCAAAATGTAAATTACCTTGAACAGTACCCCACGGATATTGTCTCGATCGCATCATCTTATTTCCTACGCGAACAAAATCTGTACTGCCAACAACCGCAAATGGCACGTGAACATTCATGTTTGTATTAACTTCAGCGACACTCTCATCGTCGGTTGGAAATTGGTAGATGTGTACACCGTTGTTTTGCAATTCTGATATGATTTTCGACTGCAATTAAAATCATCAATTAATTATTTATCAACAATTGTCCTTTAATTATATTTTTGTATTATAAATATAAATTTATATTTCAATCCTGATGCAAACGAAAAATTTACTTTAAACTTTTGAAGTTCGGATTTTGAAATGGTATCGGCTTTGGCAATTATAGGCACTATGTTAACTTTCGTATCGAGTTTCTTCATACACACTAAATCGATGGATTTTAGTCTGCAAAAAAATAACAATAATAATTAATATTACTTTTTCTATTGAATTTATTTGTTTGTTTGTTTTGTTGTTGTTGTTTTTTTTTATTAAAAAATGAAATTTTACCCGTGTCCAGTCGGACAGATGAAGTAAAGACAAACATGAATTCTGCTGTCATGATAAGTGGACAATGACCGTTTTATTTTCAATTCCTCCTGCAAATAGGCCTCGAATTGCGCGTCAATGTAATCGACGACTGCTTTAAAACTGTCTTCTTTGTTGATTTGATCGCCATAGCCGACGGTGTCGACTATGGTCAATTTCAGCCTGACGTTGCTTTCTTGTAATTCATAAGTGTGAGACTTGAGCTTGACAGCAGGCAAATTATGAGGACTCGGGGTTGACTCAAAGCTTGTGTTAAAAAGTGAGTCCATTAGGGTTGACTTTCCAAGACCAGTTTCCCCTAATTAAAAATATTATTCGATCAAATTCTGTTCAATTTTTATAAAAATTAAATTATTCTGCTGATAAGAAGTTTTAAATGTTAAAATAAAAATAATGACTTATTGGTGATTCATCGAAGAAAAATTTGAAATACAATTTTAGAAATTAAAAGTGTTTTTTTTTTATAATTATAATAACTTTAAATAAAGATTTTTTCTTTTGTGTATTTACAATTGTTATAAAAATAATAATTTATTATGACTTACCTATGCACAAAATATTAAAAACAAAACCATTTTGCACAGATTTGTTGACGAGTTGATCTGGAAGACTATCGAAGCCAACATGGCCCGACAGCTTTAAGTTGCGCATATTAGCCTCCATCTGAAAGAAGCAAAATGTATTTATTTATTTTGTTAAGATAAAAAATTTGTTGTTTAATTTAACTGACAAAAAAAGACGAAAGCTAATTTGTGCTCAAACTTATTGTTGTCGCCTCTGGTGTAACCAACGCCCTTCAATTGAGGCAACGATAAATAAATGTGTGTGACTTTTAGTTTATGTTTACAAAGTTGAAATCGATTTGACAACAAAACAAACGATTTTTAAACGTAAATTTCTATCTTTTCATTATTATTTTTGAATGAATTTGATTATTGAGTTACCTTGGCACGCTCGACATCGACAGCCGCCATGTTTACAACTTGTACTACTGCTTAATTTTCAGTTTACCGACG